>JANAVB010043216.1:1503758-1513758 GCA_029216955.1 Iris pallida | reverse complement strand
TAAGTATTACTATGGACCTAAATCAAATATCATAATTTCAAAAAAAAAAAAAAAAAAAAACACTAATAACTCAATTGCATAGCATGGGAGGGCAACATTTAACAACAATTATGTTGCGAGACTAACAGTGTTTTGGTGTTGATGACTAGTGCCCGATGAAATTAGTGGTGATGAAGGTGTTGGAGGTGGACGAGATTTCAAATCTATGTAAAAAATATTTCAGAGTACGGCGAACGCCATACTACCATATGAGTAGAGGATTATGACTAACCTGACTGATCACAGACTGATTATCCCTGAAACCTGATATCACTACCTATGTCCGTGTTGACATATTCATGTTATTGCACCGAGATGTCTATCCTTTGCATTGTGATGCTACCAATTCCTGATATATCCTGTACCTATCATATTCCAGTGTACTTATTATCATGCACATATACCATCGTAGTTGATCAATGATAGTAGCGTGGTTAGGTTGTATGATTAATTGTTGCATTATGCTTAGGATGAATCTAAATTGGTACCTTGGGAACCCTTAGGATTAATTATTGCATTATGCTTATGGTTAATTAGGTACTTAAAATTCGTAGAAGGATTAGGAGGGACTAGATCCCGAGATCGTGTATTGTTGGTCAACCATTAGACACCGTATATCATCCATTTTAGTGGAGTACAGTATCTGATTATTATTACCATGACCGAATCAATATCTACCCTATAGGAATGTTATGATTGTTACTGATTCTATTTAGCCCGTTGGCCTTATGAGGGACTGTGGCATACTACTTATATTCCTGTATATACTCATGGCTTGGCCAGTTCCGCTTCGGTATTGCATGATCCGAGGATCCCTATATTATTACATTACCGGGTAACTCGAATATCACATAGCAAGCCAAAGAACTGATTGACCGGTTACTTAAATATGTTGTCTTTGTTCTGTATCATCTGTTAGTATTCTAGGGACATGGATTGTCATGATGTGGTGTCTCAACCCTTATCTTTTTTGGTTGTGGGGTTGGACTATTGCGTTACATAGACTATGCACCGAAGGTACGACGCATGTGTCTATTGCTTAACCATAGTCGGAGAATGTGTTCTTTCTCGGTATAGTACAACACCTCTTGTCCTTGTTTGGTGTAGAGGTTCCATACTCCCTCGACGATGAAGCACACACATATGACTATGGTACAAGTCATTACTTATGTACTGTTTGGATTTTGTTTCATTTACTCGTACTTTCTTATTGTACTTGCTATTAGAGGTCTGACCCCTCTGGTTTTGTTTGTCTAGGTCAAATAGCTGAGTCTGAGGATCTAATGTATCTTTTTCTTAACGATCGCGAGTAGCAGGAGGATGAGGGGATTGAACTGGTTCCTTCTTCACCACTCTTATAATATTTTATTTCTTTTGGGCATTTATCCACATGCACATGTTTAACCTGATATTTTGAATATTTATTCCTTCACATGATTGTAGTTGTTCAAACTACAGCTGACTACGATCATGGTAGCTCTTCATTTTGTATAGTTAGTTCCATGATCATTTTGATAGAGCGTCGGAGATGTCTTATTGTTTTATCTTGTATGCTCTATACTTCATGTTTCTTATTGGATTCATTGAGATATAGTTTATTCTTGTGAGGTGACTTGTATTGTAGTATGCACCCTCTTGTTTAGAGACGGTCGTGACTGCATTATGAGATGTTAGTGTACTCTGTAGTGCGTAGCTGCCGTGTCATAACCTCGTTCTCCGTATTCCAGTACTTGGATGTGACAACATTCTATGCAAGAGCTAAGCACAAATCACAAAAACGTATATATGGTACCTTATTCATCCGGTCAAATCACAATCTCTATTAACAATAATAAGATTGATACAGTGGTATATATATATAGGTTCCTTTGCACCAAGAACCGATCATTTAGAACTTAACAAAAAAAGGAGAACAAATTTACATCGAGATCATATGAAACCCCCAATCCTAACAAGAACTACGCACCTCGAAATCATGCAAGGAAGTGTTGAGTTGCAACTTTATGGAGGTATGGGTCCAAACCATGAAGTTTGGCCATATATTTTACACTAGGCGAGCGAGGACATGGCCTTTGATTTGATGCCCAAAAATCGTGCGCACTTAAATTCCTCAAAGTGAATGGTGTTTTGCCACAAACAGTTCCAGATTGAATGGCAACTAGTTACAGATTAACACAAGTAATCCTTGGTCAACTGAGTACAATTTGATGTACATTCCCGAGTCGGTGGCCTCTCCATGGCCAAGTGCTTCCATTGGACATTATATGAGAGACAACATGATGAGTGAGGGCTTTCTATATCCCTCGTAGATAGATACATACATACATATATAATATCACCAAAGCATTAATCAACAAGATACCTCTCTCTCTCTCTCTCTCTCTCTCTCTCTCTCTCTCTCTCTCTATAGATAGATACATAGTATCACCAAAGCATTAATCAACAAGATACCTCTCTCTCTCTCTCTCTCTCTCATCAATCTAGAGGTCTCTAGGCATTAATCAACAAGATATGTCTCTCTCATCAATCTAGAGGTCTCTAACTAGGATCCTCCTATACCAAAATTCGTCATTTATATATCAGCAATTTATCTATAAAAGAAAAATGTAAATAGAGTTCCTAGGCCCTCTCCAATCCAAGTCGTCGAACCTCAAATTGAAAGAATCCTCTCAAAATCCATCTCCAAAAAAGCCTCAAATTGAGAGAATTTTTTCAATTTTTTTAGGGTCTACTTGGGGTATTTTTGAACCAACCGTTTATGAAAGTTTCTGCTTGTTAATTTTTTTGAGACACTGGTTTTGGTCGGCTCAAAATCTCCCAAAATCGGTGTAATGTAATTTTGGATGGCTTTATAAACACCCCAAATCGGTGGATTTTGAGCGGCTTTATTATTTTATTTCATTTATATCCTCACAAAAAATATATAATTACCACTCGTTAGTGAATTACCAAGTATGGATTGGACTGGTTTAAAAATCGTTACTTAAAAATCATCCAAAACTGGATCCCTTATAACCGCGCATAACCGGTACTCTAAAAATACCTCATAACCGCTACCCCTACAATTGCCAAGCAGACACTTAAGAAAAGGAGGATGGATTCTCAAATTTAAGGAAAGAGATAAAATTCTCAAATTTGTTGATTCACTATTCATGACCATTTTGTCCTCCAAATTGTAGCTAAATACCAATTTATCCTACATATGTTAAACACTAAACTTAATTAACTTACCATATTTTATAATTTATAATTATAAATAATATAATAATTATATTATTAAAATATTTTTGTTGAGATCTTTAAATAGAATTAAATATTAAATATATTTGTTATTGGTATTTTTTATTAGATTCATTTGATGAATAAAATAATATTTGAATAATTTGCTAGAAATTAATAGAATAATATTATATTTTCTAAAATTAAATTTTAAACATAAACAAGTACATCAAAAATTTAAAATATTACAAAATAATATTAAATAATATTATTAAATAATATTATGAGTGGTCTTATGCATCCTTTTTATAGGAAAAAGTTAGTGGATTAGGGTTGTATAAATATTATAAAATAATATTAAATGATATAAATAATATAATATTATCTAGGTAAATAATATTAATAATATAATATTAATGTATATGATATATTAAATGGTTGTGAAGAAATGAATTTATGTAGAAATAAATAATGGTTGTTTGTATTTGAGGATTGATGAGTTAGTGATGTAAAATTTTAAGGATAGCATAATATATGAATATTTTTTTGAGTTCTCAAATTGAATTTCTAAAGAAAAATGGGTTCAGAGCACAAAAAGGAAATGCACCTGGCAGACGGCGAAGACTAATTTTCAGTGCGGTGGTGTGACATGTCTGGAGGGAGAGAAACAACGCATCTTTGAGGGCCTAGCTACCAGTATATTATTGTACAAAGAAAACTACAATCTGATATAGATATCCTAGACCCATGATGAATTCATTTTGTGTCTTGGTTGAGATGTTAGTTCTATAATGTCAGCTTTTGCTTTTCAATAATATTTACCTTATTCGAAAAGAAAAATATTGAAGGAATATTAGGGGTGCAACTTGGGCGGGCTAAATCCGAGCCCGATCGGATAAACCCGTTAATGGGTTGGATTAGGGTTGAAGATATTCGGATTCGGGCTCGGATTTGGGTTAAAATATTTGAACCCGATCAACAATCGGGTTGGGCTCGGGTTCATGTATCGGGTTACCCGAAGAACCCGAAACCCGACTTATATATATGTATTGTTTCATACTTCTTAAATAAAAGTTTAAATCATAAATTTGTCCACCCAAACTCTTCAACTCCTTATCATAAATCTTGTATCAGTTTGTATTTTGTAATGATGTAATGATCAAGACTTGATTGCTATTTGATTATGTGTTAATATTACTTTTGTTTAAAATTATTTCAAATATTATATTAGAGCCCGATAAATCCGATAGACCCAACCCGACCCGAGTTCAACCCGATCCTCCGGACTTGGTCTTGGGCTTCATATGTTGTACCCGAGGTCGGGCCGGGCATGGGCTCGGACTAGACTTATGATTCATCGGGTTGGGCTCGGGTTGATCTCAAGTCCGACCCAACCCGCCTGAGTTGCAACCCTAAGGAATATGCCCAGCAAAATTCTCATAATTTTCATATTTATGTAACCCACATATCAAGTTGCATTTTTGTTAGTATTTTCTCTCTATTTGTTATCAACTGCTAAAGCATGCTTCTTCTATTATTGGCCAAAAATTAATAAAGGAGTAAAGAAAATAATATTAAATATTAAAATTTTGACTATTTGAAATGGAAATTTTGTTATTCCTGTAGGTACAAAATAAGTGAAAAAACCGAAAAGAACTGACCCTGGAAGACGAAAATGGAAAATACAAACGGACACGATGGAAAAGAGAAAGCATGCAACATGCCAACATTTGCTACAATGGAGGAAGACTGAAAAAAAAAAAAAAATTGTTACAATCCGTTTGCTGTTTTTTTTTTTTTTTTTTTTACAATGGAGGAAGACTGGAAATTTTTTTTTTTTTGTTACAATGAAGCAAGATTCAACCTATCTCGTCGATCTGCTCCCAAGAACTAGCAAGTTCTGAACATGAACTTCTGGAACGCTCCTTTTGTCACTTGTACGAACTCTTAGAACTTTACAACATGCGCACAAAGAACACCAACAACAGCATGTTATACCAACAACTGTAATCCATTGTTTTCAAAATTTCTATTATTATTATTATTATTATTATTATTATTATTTTAATTTTTTTATTATTCTAGGAAAGTATGGTTATTTTATGGAGAAAGAATGACAGTTTAGTAATTAGCGAAGAGAGAGTGGCAAGTTTAGTAAATAGTTAGTCATGCTTAAGTTAAATTTTTTCTAGAATTATGTTAATTAAGTGTGCTTTAGTTAAGCATGTGCTTAATGAAGCAAATAAAATATTCCTAATTTTTAGCATATTCCTAGAATATTTTCTCATAACCCAAATTAGCACCTACTAATTCGCCATATAAATACCCCTATTTTTCTATTGATTCACATTCCAATTCCAAAACTCAAATCCAAAATACAAGCCCAATTCCTAACCCATTTTATTCTTGTGTCCCGATCATCATTCTCATGTCAGTCGTGTCGGCATCGGGTCCGGCCCCGGATGTCCACATCCATTCAATTCCTATATCCGATACAATTACAACTACAAATCCAAATCTAAATCCAAATCCAAAACCTTTATATATATATATATATATATATATATATATATATAGTGATGTTATTGGCACTCCTAAAATGTCATCATGTACTTCTGTCACGTCCCGATCCCGCATGATCGTTCGTCCTCGCTTTGACCTCTGCTGAACCGTTCATACTCGCTTGGACGTGATGTAGTGCCCCGAAATTTGTGATACGTATTTTATACGTGTTCGTATTTCTGACCCGTATTTCTCTTTTCTTTGATTAGTTAGTTGTGGTTTATTTTCATATTTAGCGTTTTGGTTTAATTGTCATTTATCGTTCATGGATTTATTCTGATTAATGGAGCTTGGTTTATTGAGTATTTCATGGTTCATCATGGCATTGCATTGGCTTGGATTGGTTCGATTTAGTGGGTTTGGCTTGGTTGGATTTTATGTGAACCAACCCACTCCTACCTACCACCACCAACCCCTTTATTAATGCACTCTCTCATTTCTCTCTCTTCATTCATCATCATCTTCCTTCACCATTAAATTTCTCACCAACCTGTGAGTGAGAGGGAGAGAGAGAGAGAGAGCTAGGCAAGTGCATCTTGCTTCATGGAGGAACCCAAATATTATTGTTTCATTCTCTTCCTTGTAGCATTTTAACACTCTTTAGTACTTGACATTTTCTGTTTCCATGGCTAGATTCTTGTAGATCTAAGTTTATTTTAATTTCGGATTTTCTGGGTTTTGATCTATTTAACATTGTTACTTTCAAGTTTTATTGGTTCCATGTTGTAGAGTAGCTCGTTCTACCCCATTTTGACCTAAGGAAGTCCGGATTTGGACTCCGGATGAGGGTTTTATGCATCATGGCAGCCATGGTTTCTTGGTGTGCTTCTTCTCGGAAATTTGGAGAAGAAGCACAGTCCTGAGCCGCATGGCAGCACTTGACCGCATGACAAGTTCATGCGGCAAGTATTCATTTTGAGCCGCATGGATTCGATTTCCCGCCAGCCGCATATCTGGATCGTTGAGCCGCATAGAATTATGCCTTTGGCAGCCGCATAGGATTCCATATCCCCTGGCCGCATGGGACTTGAATTGGATCGAGCCGCATAGCCTTGCTCAGACTGAGCCGCATAAGACCCTGCCCTGTCCAGCCGTATGGGAACATTCTTCCTTGGCCGCATGAGACTTAATTGCCTCAGCCGCATATGACTAATTCTCTGAGCTGCATGGAGCTCACTCCCCGCGAGCCGCATAGGCTCTGTTACCCCGAGCCGCATGTGACTCATCTAATTGGGCCGCATGGGATTTCGTCCAACCTGACCGCATGAACCCATATCAGTTGAGCCGCATGGGAAGTTATTCCCAGCCGCATAAGAATTGTTATCCCTGGCCGCATAAGACCCTGTTGTCTCAGCCGCACAGAATTCTGCCTGGACCCAGCCGCATGGACTTCCCTGTCGTGCCCTGTTACATTATTATTGCTACTATTGTTACTATTGTTCTTTTATTATTATCATGTATCTTGTAACTTCAGTACAACATGAGTACGCTTTACCTCTATTAGATATTTTACGCTCATTTTATATCCTTACGCCTTTTGTCCTGAACTTGAAAATCATGAATTCATTTGTATGTTTGGAATTGATAATTGAACACGACGTGATAGTGACCCGTAGTAGTGCACTCCTGACATGATAACCTGGCATGACCTGATAGTGGCCCGTCGTGGTGCACTCCTGACTAGCACACTTGATATGATAAACCTGACATGATTATCTCGAATAGCTGTTGCGACGGCTACCTGACATGACTTGACCTGTATAAATTAAATCCTGACACCGTAGTTGTTTGTATTGATTGTGCCTGTATAAACTACGAGTCTGGTTGTGTCTTGCATCATGTCTAGGGCATGATCCCTGAGTACCACGGTCAGGGATCCATACTGAATCTGGCTAGGTTAATGACTAGATTGATCAATTAGTTCATGGAGAATTTCCCAGTTACCTGTTGCCCTTTGGTCCCGGCCTTATATATATATACATGGAATTTGTTGCTATCCGTCAAGATGAGCGCACTTCCAGCCCGCCGTCGAGCGTGGTACCTTAGGACACATGTATCTTACTACAGTGTGTCTGCTATATCCTGCTATCTTTTCCTTTTCTTGCTGGTATCACTCAGGTAACCGGACTTGGAATTCTCATTGCATCTTGTTAGTAATTAGGCCTGTGATAACCCTAGTTAGTTAATGTAGAAAGCCGTAGGCAATGATTGGCCGTGATTGCTTGGATGGAGTCTGGTCCAGTATAGTATTGTCTAGAATTGATTGATTATAGGATTGTACCAGAATGATGGAAAGATTGTCACTATAATGATTGTCACTCCAGATTGTCACTATAATGATTGTCACTCCAGATTGTCACTATAATGATTGTCACTCCAGATTGTTACTTGACCTGATTTCTTACATTTATCTTGCCGATAAATGGTGAGAGAAACCAAGTTCCGTTCAGACGAAGGGTTACAACCCCGGTCCTTGTTTGGTTTACGGGTTGTAACCTGGCTATCTGAATAGTCCCATGGTTATCTCATCGTATATCATCCTGTCATGTTTTCTTTCCATATGTCCTGTCTTCTAGTGATTCTATACAAGATTGTCTTTTATAATTACCCATCATGCTTTTTCTTAAACTACTGTCTTTTATTATGTAATTTACTCTTGTGCTAATTGCTGGTTTTAGTTCCTAAGTGAAGCCTCCTTTGTGGCACTTGCTCTTTCTGGGGTCTGACCCAGCTGGTTTTGTATGGCCAGATACCGGAGCAGCAGCAAAGGATCTACCTGCCTTCCAGCCCGATGGTGACCGCCAGGCGTAACCAGGACAACGAGTGGGTTTCTTTTGTCTTGCCCACTTTATTGTAAAATTATTCTTTTGAGGCGTTTTAGCCGACGAGCACCTGTTAGCTCGATGCATTTTACTTACTGTCTGCCTACGGGCTGTAAGCATGATTGGCAACTCGAGGTTGATCATGTATGACTTAAACTCTTGCTAGTCCTTACATTTTGTACGACTAGCTTCATGATCATCTGGATATGTAATGTTTGGGACGCCTTACAATTGTATATTTGGTGATCTGATATCTTGTTACTATTATTAGTTGGTTGAGATTGAGACAATAGGATAATTTATGACCTTAAGAGACTGATGGCTTGTAGATAAACCCTCATATTTCTAGACAGCCGTGACCGTATAGTGAGATGGATTCCATTTCATTATACGTAGCTGGCTGTGTCCGCCCCCGCTCTCCAGTATTCTGGTTCTGGGGCGTGACATGGTTTAAGTGGTGGCCCACGCAGGTCTTGTCAATCAAGAAATGTGAGGGTTTACCGGATAGATGTCTCAATCTGTACTCGCCTTTGATCTCCACTCGTATCTTCTTATCTCCTTGGATTCCTGACTTGATAACATGCTTGCATCATTGTTCTATCCTGGTCCTTCTTTAATATTCCCGATGTCATTGCTTCAGTGGCATCATTCCTGTTGATCAGCCAGAAGGAGTTCGGCCGGCAGACCAGCAACGGCAAGAAGATCAAGATCAGTCCTCAGCAGCCGCCTCCCGAGCCATGCCTTCTGGAGAACCAGAACCCCCAGTCCAGCCAGTTCAGCCAGCAGGGTCAGAGGATGGAGTCTTGATAGGGCTCATCCGTGAGTTGCTTGCGTCTCAGGACCGTCGAGGTGATGCCTTGCAGCAAGCAGTACAAGAAGTTATGAGCGAAATTGGTCCTCGAGGGAACAGTGCGGTCACAATTTCAAGAGCCTGAACCCTCCCTTCTTCGACGGCAGCGAGGATGTATTGTGCAGATGCCTGGCACAGGATATGAAGTCATCTTGGAGGCAGCCAGGACCCTGAAGCAGAGAAGGTGGCTGTGGTGCGCCTGCAGTTACTAGATCTAGCCCGCGCTGGTGGGCTATGCAAGCAGCGAGTTTGGGCACGCTGTCATGTGGGCGATATTCAGCGATATGTTCCAGACAAGTACTTCGACGCAGTGGCTAGATATGACCTGCAGGCCAGGTTTAGTAATCTCAGGCAGATGAGTAGGACGGTCGACGGATATGCGGCCGAGTTTTCAAGGTTGAGTCGGTTTGCTCCCACCTTGGTGGCAACCGAGCTAGACAGAGCACAGCGATTTCAGCAGGGGCTCCATGGAGATCATATTGGCAGTAGAGCAGTCGAGCACAGAACT
>JANAVB010043216.1:1410607-1493892 GCA_029216955.1 Iris pallida | reverse complement strand
TATATATATAAATATATATATATAATAATATATATATATAATATATATAATTATATATATATATATATATATAAAAAATATAACAAAAAAGAAATAAAAAGAAAACAAAACAAACAACAGGGGTTCGAACTCGGCCCAAAGGGTCGAGTCTCGGGCTCGGTCGGGCTGGCCAGGGGGAGTCAGCCCGCGCTATGTGTTAGGGGTAGGGTTTAGTTTAGATTTATTTAGGTTTTAGTTAACGTTATTTAAACCCGATAAATCGGTCTCGGTGTCCTGACAGTCAAGGACACACGAGTCTCGTGTTCGTGCTAAACACGACACGCACGGTTCGAATCCTTCGTGTCCAGACTTACCATTATGTTCGTCAGGACACGGCGAGTCATATACACGTGTGTACGAGACATGTACGACATAGTTTCAGGGTATTACTCACGTGTCCGACTTCGGGGAGGGGTTTGTCGAGTGCTGGCGGCGGCTAGGAGCGTCGGGGCGGTGGCGCTGGGTCCGTCTCGACGTGGCGCGTCGGGTGATGGTAGTTGGGGGCGGTGTAGACGACTGTGGAGTTGGCGGTGGGGTTGTGGTTGGAGCTAGGGTTCAGGCGAAGAGTTCGTTAGGGAAGAAAGGTCTGGATGGCCGAATTTTAGTCTAGGGTTAGGGTTTAAGGGTCGGGGGTTATTTATAGAGGGTTTAGGTCGGTCGGGGTTGGCTAGGTCGGCCGGAAAACGCGGGAAGGGGGGGCATCTGGCCGGTCGTCGGCAGCTAGCCGGGTCGTCGGGGGTGGGTAGGTAGGTTTTCAGTTAGGTCCCTAGGATTTTAGGTATTTACAAATAGGTCCCAACCCTAACTAAATGCAATAATAAATTTGCATAACAGAAATAAAACAATTTACAATTTACAAATTGCTATAATAACAAATTATCAAATTACATAATGATATTAAAACAAATTTAAATATTACAAAGTGATATTAACACATTTTAATTAATTACAAATTGATATATATTGATTTAAAAATTATTAAAAATTACTTAAAAATTCTAGAAAAATTCCTAAAAATCACAATTAATTATTTAAAGCTAAATAGGCCATTAGCAACTAATTAACACTAATTAAATTAAATTTAAAAAAAAAATGGGGGCTGACAAGTCTTCCCTCCTTGAAAAATTTCGTCCTCGAAATTCACAAGGATTGAAGACCCTACAATTTCTAACATAGCAAACAATGCAACAAATGACTAAGGCTACGATCGAAACTAACCTCTAAGATATCAAGTAGGAACGGGTGGTTCCCTCGTAGCGATTGGATTGAACAAGTAAGGGTATCTCTCCCTCATGTCCGACTCCCTCTCCCAAGTAGATTCACCCGGAGAGTGACGGCTCCAAGCTACTCGTACTAAGGGTATAACCTTGTTCCTCAGCCTCTTCTCTCTCCTGTCTAATATCTCCACTGGCTGCTCAAAAACTGTAAGGCTCGGTCCGATCTCCAACTCTGAATGATCTAGCACATGACTGGGGTCCGGAACATATCTCCTCAGCTGAGATACGTGAAAGACATCGTAAACTCCTGCTAGGTTGGGTGGAAGTACAACCCTGTAAGCTACCTCTCCAATCCTGCCAAGTATCTCGAACGGCCCGATGTATCTGGGGCTTAGCTTCCCTCCTCGTCCGAACCGGATCGTCCCTCTAGTAGGTGATATCTTCACTAGCACCATATCACCGTCTGCGAACTCCATCGATCTGTGACTAGCATCGGCCCAGTGTTTCTGCCTGTCCTGAGCTACTCTGAGCCTGTCTCTGATCATCCCGACCTTCTCTGCTGCATCCGTGATCATCTCTGGCCCAAGCATAACTCTGTCCCCAACATCATCCCAAAAGAGCGGTGTACGGCATCGTCGTCCATATAGTGCCTCGAAAGGAGACATACCAATACTGGCTTGGTAGCTGTTGTTGTATAAAAACTCTACCAAGTGCAGATGGCTCTCCCATGATCCGCCAAAGTCCAGCACACAAGTCCTCAGCATGTCCTGTTGTCACCCTCATTTCTCGTATTTCCCGTATTTCGTATTTTTACTCGTATCTGGATTTTGGCATGTATTTTTTTTATTTTTCTCAACTTATGGAATTTCGGTATTTCTCGTATTTTGGGTTTTGTCATGGTTCGGTTTTAATTGGTTTGGATTGGGTTGGTTTGATTTGGTTGGGTTCGGTTTTTGTGAGTTGGATCACCTTAACCTACACTCCACCCTCAACCCACCACAACTCCCCCCTCTTTATATCCCCACCTACCACTCTCTCTCCTCATAACTTCCACCATTAATTTCCTTCTTCTTCTTCCTCTCCTTCCTCCACAACTCTCCTAACCCTAGGCAAGTGCATCTTGCCACTTCATGAGAGCCCTATTTTCTTGGTTCATTTGCTAGATTAGGACATGGTGATCAACATTAGAACTTGGTGTTTTGTGATTTGAAGTCTCCTTTGCTCTAGATCTAAGTTATTTCTATTTTTGGATTTTGCATAGTTTGATCTCCTTAAGTTGGATTTTATGGGTTTTTGATGTTTTCTTGTGGAAGAGCATTCAATTCCACCCTGGTTAGAACTTTGGAAATCTGGATTTGGAGTTCGGATGGCCAAGTTATGATGCTTTGAAGCCTTGGATTCATCCATGGTGTTCTTGCTGTTTGGAGAAGACAGTGAGCAGTGTGCAGAGCTATTTAGCTTACACACCCTGAGCTACGCGCGCTCTTTAGCGCTGCGTACGCAAGCTTGAGTACGCTTCCTGTTGGAAGCGTGTCTCCTTCAGCGTGCGTGACTTTCACGTACACTGCTCCCTTGAGCGTGCGTGACTTTCACGTACACTGCTCCCTTCAGTGTGCGTGACTTTCACGTACACTGTTCCCTTCAGCGTGCGTGACTTTCACGTACACTGTTCCCTTCAGCGTGTGTGACTTTCACGTACACTGCTCCCTTCAGCGTGCGTGACTTTTCACCTACGCTGCTCCCTGTAGCGTGCGTGACTTTTCACGCAGCTGCTCCCTGTAGCGTGCGTGACTTTTCATACAGCTGCTTCCCTGTAGCGTGCGTGACTTTTCACGCAGCTGCTTCCTTGTAGCGTGCGTGACTTTTCACGCAGCTGCTTCCTTCAGCGTGCGTGACTTTTTACGCAGCTGCTTCCTTGAGCGTGCGTGACTTTTCACGCAGCTGCTCCCTGTAGCGTGTGTGACTTTCACGTACACTGCTCCCTGTAGCGTGCGTGACTTTTCACGCAGCTGCTTCCTTGAGCGTGCGTGACTTTTCACGCAGCTGCTTCCTTGAGCGTGCGTGACTTTTCACGCAGCTGCTCCCTTGAGCGTGCGTGACTTTCACGCAGCTGCTCCATGTAGCGTACGTGACTTTCACCTACGCTGCTCTCTCAGCGTGCGTGACTTTTCGTACGCTGCTCCCCTGACCCCCTTGCTTAACCCAGGCTCTTGGAGTTTGGTCTTATTTCTTTAAGCTTGGCTCTTCTATTGTCCTGTATATTGATATTTTATTAGATATTTTACGCCCATTTTACTTAATATGTTTGGAATGACTATTGTACATGGCATGGTATGACAAGGAACTAGCATAACACGACAGTGACCCGTAGTGGTGCACTCCTGACATGACCAACCTGACATGATAGTGGCCCGTCGTGGCGCACTCCTGATAAGCACCCTGACATGATTTATCTTGATAACTTTACTTGGCTTGCCTTGACACCGTGGGTGGTTCTTTCTTGCTTGCTTGTTAAATCCACTTGTCCTGTCTTGCATCATGTCTAGGATGGGACTCCTGAGTACCACGGTCAGGAGTACCTACTAAAATGAATTAAGGTTAATAACTAGAATAACACAGTAGTCATGAAGAGATGACACAGCTACAGGCAATTTCGTTACCTGGGCGCTCTTGGGATCTGTAGCCTGCCGTCGAGTAGGGCACATTTCCAGCGCACCGTCGAGTGTTGCACCCTCTAAGTCACCTAAGGGTACATTTGTCTCCCGGGCGATGTACCCACCTGAATTCAACCCTAATCTTTCGTCCTGGGTAGCCTGGATGGTCTGCAGGGCTTGTGGCTGTGGAACAATCTCACTGCATCTTGTTAGTAATTAGGTCTGTGATAACCCTAGTTAGTTAAAGTAGTAAGCCGTAGTATCTGCTTGGCCGTGATTGATTGAATGAAGTATAACCAGTTTAGCCATGTCTTGATCCAGTATAAGATTGCTTCCTGTCTTGATTTCTTACACTATTATCTTGTCGATAAATGGTGGAAAACTAAGTTCTGTTCAGATGAAGGATTACAACCCCGGTCCTTGTCTGGTTTACGGGTTGTAACCTGGTTATCGGAATAGTCCCATGGTTATTTCGTCGTATATCACCCTGCCATGTTTTCGTAAGTTTTAATTTTAATATTAGATTTTCTGTGCTAATTGCTGGCTTTTGTTCTTATTTTTGTGGCCCCCTTGTAGCACTTGCTCTTTCTGGGGTTGACCCAGCTGGTTTTGTGTGGCCAGATTTCAGAGCAGCTCCCGAGGATCTACCAAGCTTCCAGCCCGATGGTGGCGACTAGAAGGAATCCGGGCTACGAGTGAGTTTTCTATTTTATTTCGCTCACTCTATTGTAAAGTTATTCTTTTGAGACGTTTAGCCGACGAGCACCTGTTAGCTCGATGCACTTTACTTACTGTCTGCCTACGGGCTGTAAACATGATTAACAAATCCTAGGGTTGATCATGTACGACTAAACTCTTGCTAGTCCTAACATTTTGTAATGACTAGCTTCATGATCAGCTGATATGTAATATTTGGGACGCCTTTTATTGTATATTTGGTGGTCAAACATCTTGTAATTATATTACTTGCTTGAGATTGAGACAATAGGCTTGACCTTAAGAGACTGTTGGCTTGTAGTAAACCCTCATATCTAGATAGCCGTGACCGTATAGTTGAGATGTATCCTATTTCAATATACGTAGCTGGCTATGTCTGCCCCCGCTCTCCAGTATTCTGGTTCTGGGGCGTGACACCTGTCACCCTCATTTCTCGTATTTCCCGTATTTCGTATTTATACTCGTATCTGGATTTTGGCATGTATTTTTATTTTTCTCAACTTGTGGAATTTCGGTATTTCTCGTATTTTGGGTTTTGACTTGGCTCGGTTTTAATTGGTTTGAGTTGGTTTGGTTTGGTTCTATATGATTGGAACACCTTAGCCTATGCTCCACCCTCATTTCCACCACAACCACCCTCTTTACAATCCCTACCTAACTCTCTCTCTCTTCATTACAACCTCCATTAATTTCTTCTTCTTCTTCTTCTTCCTCCACACAACTCTCCACACTCATAGGCAAGTGCAACTTGCTTCTACAAGAGAGCTCCTTTTATTTGTCCATTTACTAGATTAGGACATGGTGATCAACATTAGAACTTGGCATTTTGTGATTTAGAGTCTCCATTGTTCTAGATCTAAGTTTTCTCTATTTTCGAATTTGTATGGTTTTGATCTATTTAAGTTGGATTCTTATGGGTTTTGATGTTTCTATGTGGGAGAGGATTCAATTTCACCCAAGTTGGAACCTTGGAAATCCGGATTTGGAGTTCGGATGGCCAAGTTGTGATGCCTTAAAGTTTTGGGAGCCATGAGAGCTTCTTCTCAGCCATGGAGAAGAAGACCCTTTCCTCTGCGTGCATGTTTTTACGCGTATGCAGCTCTCCTGCGTGCGTGCTTTTGTGCGTACGCAGCCCCTCTGCGTGCGTGTTTTTACGCGTACGCAGCTCTCCTGCGTGCGTGACTTTTCTCGTACGCAGCCCTCCTGCGTGCGTGACTTTTCTCGTACGCAGCCCTCCTGCGTGCGTGACTTTTCTCGTACGCAGCTCTCCTGCGTGCGTGACTTTTCTCGTACGCAGCCCTTCTGCGTGCGTGACTTTTCTCGTACGCAGCTCTCTTGCGTACGTGACTTTTCTCGTACGCAGCCCCTCTGCGTGCGTGACTTTTCTCGTACGTAGCTCTCCTGCGTGCGTGACTTTTCTCGTACGCAGCTCTCCTACGTGCGTGACTTTTCTCGTACGCAGCCCTCTTGCATGCATGACTTTTCTCGTACGCCGCTCTCCTGCGTGCGTGACTTTTCTCGTACGCAGCTCTCCTGCGTGCGTACTTTAGCTCCCCTGCGTGCGTGCTTTCGTGCGTACGCTGTGCGTGCCCTTGTGCGTACGCTACTCCCCTGACCCCTTGCTTAACCCATTGGCTCTTGGAGTTTTGATCTTAATTCTTTAAGCTTGGCTCTTCTGTAGCCCTGTATATTGATATTTTATTAGATATTTTACGTCCATTTTATATCCTTACGCCTTTTGTCCTGAACTTGATAATCACGAATTTACTTGATATGTTTGGAATTGATAATTGAGCATGACCTGATAGTGGCCCGTCGTGGCGCACTCCTGACTAGTACACTTGATATGATAACCTGACCTGATACATCTTGAATAGCTGTTGCGACGGCTACCTGACATGACATGACCTGTATAATTAATCCTGACACCGTGGGCGATTGTGCTTGTACAAATAATCCAGTCATGTCTTGCATCATGTCTAGGAGGGAACTCCTGAGTACCACGGTCAGGAGTACCTACTGAATTTGACTAAGGTTAATAATTAGTATAATTCACTAGTCATGAAGAGATGTTCCCCAGTTACAGGCAATCCCGTTATCCCGGCCGCAAATGATTGGACTTGTAGCCTGCCGACGAGTAGGGCACATTTCCAGCCCATTGTTATGTGGGGCACCCACCATTGTCACTTAAATGATTGAACTCTATTGTCACTATAATGCATTGTACTCTCTAGATTGTCACTATAATGATTGCCTGGATAACCTGGATAGCTGCAGGGCCTGTGACTACTTGGAGCATCTCATTGCATCTAGCTAGTAACTAGGATTGTGATAATCCTAGTTAGTTAATGTAGAAAGCCGTAGGCAATGATTGGCCGTGATTGCTTGGATGGAGTCTAGTCCAGTATAGTATTGTCTAGAATTGATTGATTGTAAGATTGTACCAGAATGATTGAAGGAGTGTCACTATAATGATTGTTACTCCAGATTGTTACTATAACGATTGTACTCTATTGTCACTCTAGCATATTATACTCTTTATTGTCACTTTTATCATTGTACTCTCTCTCCTTTTTACTTTAATGATTGGTACATTTAGCAATAAATGATCAGAGACTAAGTTCTGTTCAGACGAAGGGTTACAATCTCGGTCCTTGTTTGGTTTAAGGATTGTAACCTGGCTTCCGGAATAGTACCTTCGTCTTCTCTTCATATATTGTCCAGCTATATTTTATTTAGCATGATTCTCCAGTTATCGTATGTTAATGATGTTTCTCTTAATTATTTTCTCTGATTGGGATAAGTGCATTGGTAGTGCACAAACCTCAATCTGCGTTATTTATTATTGTTTTCTTACACGTTGAATGCTAATGATTTGTTGGTTTTAGTTCTTAAGTGAAGCCTCCTTTGTGGCACTTGCTCTTTCTGGGGTCTGACCCAGCTGGTTTTGTATGGCCAGATATCGGAGCAGCACCAAAGGATCTCCCTGCTTTCCAGCCCGATGGTGGTCACCAGGCGTAACCAGGGCATCGAGTGAGTTTCTTTTGTTTAAATTATTCTTTTGAGGCATTTAGCCGACGAGCAAGTGTTAGCTCGATTGTACTTACTTACTGTCTGCCTACGGGCTGTAACATGATTGACAAGCCCCGGGGGTTGATCATGTATGACTGAACTCTTGCTAGTCCTCACATTTTGTAACGACTAGCTTCATGATCATCTGGATATGTAATGTTTGGGATGCCTTACAATTGTATATTTAGAGATCTGATATCTTGTGATTGTTATTAGTTGGTTGAGATTGAGACAATAGGCTATTTTATGACCTTAAGAAACTGATGGATTGTAGTGGAACCCTCACATATCTAGACAGCCGTGACCGTATGGTGAGATGGATTCCATCTCATTATACGTAGCTGGCTATGTCTGCCCCCGCTCTCCAGTATTCTGGTTCTGGGAGTGATATGTCCTCCAGCATATGTATCGTCCTCTCGGACTGCCCATCTGTCTGCGGGTGGTAAGCCGTACTGAACTTGAGCCGACTGCCCAACTCCTCCTGCAAGCTCCTCCAGTAGTGGGACGTGAATATGCTGTCTCGATCCGATACGATGCTCACTGGTACTCCGTGCAAGCAAACTATCTGCTGCATGTATTGTAGAAGCATGGAATTTTACAACCAGAAAGCCCATGCGCCAGACACTACATACACCAGAACTCGGACAGAACACTTCACAGCAAAGTCAATAACCGTAGACATTTGAAGAAGGACTTTTTATTTATATATAAAAGTCTATTACATGTCTAGAAAAGGTTGTACAAAGGAGAATTTCTACAAAGGAAAGATCCTAAGTCTACAGCCAGCGGCCACCATGCGCCTCCAGATAGGCGCAGCAGTCATCATGCGCTGCCAGTCACCATGCGCTGCCAGTTAGGCGCAGCAGATGTCATGCGCCTCCAACCAGGCGCATCCTGCCATCTCTTCAGCAGCTCAGTTATATGCATCCAGCTCAGTTATGTGCATCCCTTCAGCAGCCCAGTTATGTGCCACTCTTCCAACCAGGCTCGCCTGGCCGAGCAGAAGCCCAGTTATGTGCCGCTCTTCCAGCCAGGGTCACCTGATAAATGCTTCTTACACAAAGCATTTAACCCTCTGGCTGGAACCAAGGAAGAGAAGAGCACCGCAAATCTGTAGCCAGGGGAGGCTTCGAAAGAGCCTCCAAAGACCAAGCAAGACCGTGATCGAAATCACGGCGAAAGGAGCAGCTTTCAACACAATCAGAGTGGGCAACACCCACTTTGAAGGAAGAGAGAGCCTAGCACCGCCATTCCGATCTACGGCTCTTCCGGAACAACGGAGACAAGGCCCGAGCATCCCTATCTTTGGATGCAATAGGCACCTTCCGCATGCCTCAGAAGCCCTCGACTCCGCCTTTTGGATGTAACAGTCACCTTCAAGAGCATCAACGACGACAAGGCGCCTCATCTTCACCCTCGGGAACACTTCGTCAACAGAATGCACCAAGTTCATGTTGGAGGTACGTGAGGGAATGAGAAGCAAACCTTCTCTCCATGCCACTATTTATAGGCCGGGCAGATCAAACCCATGCGCCAAGTGGATGGCTCTCCGAGTTCCGAGCAATTAACTCACATTAAATGGATGAACCGGACGCCTCGACTTCAGCTAAACGGCTATTTAAAGGCACTCGAGAAGCGAAACAGCCGCATCATTAAAGACGTGTCGGATGCGCCGGCTGGACAGCGCATCACACCCCTTCAAGCATCAAGCGCCTCCAACAGATGCGCCCTGAACCGAGCGCATCACAGGGGATGCGCCCCCATACGTCCCCATACGCTTAGTGGAACGTCAACCGACGCGCCCACTCAACTGTCCATCGAATGTCACAAACATTTAATACTGGACTAACAGAGTTGGCAGCACGCCTTTCCAAGTCTAGAAAGTGGACAACTTTTACAGAAAATGAAGCGTCCACAACGTCAGCATCATCATGACTTTGCCCCGACGGCTACTGCCACGTGGCCACCCAACCATCCGCATGCGCCTCAGATCCTTCACTGATCCCTAAAGACAGAAGAAGAGTCTCCAGTTGAAGCTTTGCATGCGCCTCAAAAGCCATGCGCCCCAGACTGATCTCTGATCCCGAAAGACAGAAGAAAAGTCGCTTGCATGCGCCTCAAAAGCCATGCGCCCAGAACCGCTCGTGACTCCTAAAGGTCACGAGCTAAAGTCTCATCATGCACCCAATCCAAGGCGCATCCCACCAAATCATCCCCCCATCAGATCCGAGATCTCCGAGCCATGAGTCGACGACACGTGTCCTTTGACTCAACCCATCCAAGATTTCAGCAACAAAAAGATCTTCTCCTCTGCTGTAATATTCCTATTTTGGAGTACGTATTTGACCGTATTATTTTATTTGGAGGATTTTAATTTTTGGGGTATTTTTGAAATTTTTATTATTTTCTTGGAGGCAAATTTATCCTCATTATTATTATTATTATTTATTTTCTTGTTCCTAAACTACCCTCCCAAAATATCTAACCTCAACTCTCTCTCTCCTCTCTCACATTTCCCACTCTCACACTCTTCCTCTCTCCTCCCTCTCTGTCGGCAGGAGAACACCCCCCCCAATTCCTCTCTCTCTCTAGCTCACTCCCTTCCCTCTCCCTCTCGATCTCCCCCTCCTCTCCCACTCTTCCCCGGCCAGCTCCGGCCACCTCCACCACCATCATCGTCGTCTTCGCCATCCACCGCTATCTCCTCCACCACCATCACTTCCAGCGCCGCCACCACCATCACTTCAGTCGCCGCCACCACTTCAGCCACCACCGCCATGGCGACCACCCCCATCGTCGCCGTCGCCTCCCTTGCCACCACCGCCTCCATCTCTGGCCTCCACCGCCGCTGCCGGCTCCACCATCTCCCCCTCGTCCTTCTCCCCGGCCCGATCTCCGGCGACCAGCCCCCGTGGCCGCCATCCACAGCCACCGGCGCCACCGCCGTCTCCTTCTCCTTCTCCCTCTCCTCCGCCGCAGCTACTGCTGCCGCTGCTGTCGTCTTTCGTCTCCGCCGGCGGCGACCAGCCCCGACCTGGCCGAGCACCCCCTCGGTGAGTTCCTCCGCCTCCTCCTCTCTCTGTCCTCCCTCCGCCGGATCCCCGACCTCGTTTGGCCGGGCTTCCCCGGTGGCCACCGCCTCTCCTCCGCCCCTCTCCTTTCCTTTCTCCGGTGGTTAGCTCCTCCGTCACGAGCGCTGTGCCGGCCTCGAGCGGCGGGACGCCCTTGGGCCCCGTGCTACTCGAGCAGCGTACAGCCTCGGGTTTCACGCTGTCCTTGGGTCGTGTGCCTTGGGTTGCGTGCAGCCTTGAATGGTGCGCTGCCCCGTGCACTGTGCTGCCTCGAGCAGCGCAGCCTTGATTCGTGTGTTTCCTCGTTCCTCGTGTTTTCGGGTTGTGTGCACCTCGGTGTACGTGTCGCCTCGTTTTGCGTGTACCTTGGTCTACGTGTTGCCTTGGACAGCGGGACGCCTCGAGCCCCGCGCTGCCTCGGGCACCGTGCCATCTTGATTTGAGCGTTGTCTCGATTTTCGTGCCCGGCCTTTGTGCCCACCTCGGTTTGCGTGCTCGCTTCGATTTGCGTGCCGCATTGGTCTTTGTGTCGTCTCGATTCGCGTGCACGTCTCGATTTGCGTGACGCGTGATTCGTGGACCATTCTGATATCCGTAATTTTCCCGATCTACGTGTACGTCTCGATTTACGTGCACGTTCTCCCCTGTTCGTCTTGATATTCGTGTTCTCTCGATTCTCGTACGCGTCTCGATATACGTGCGCGTCTCGATTTGCGTGCCCGTATCGATCCGCGTACCTCGGTTTCCGTGCCAGATCCCTGCACTGCTTGCGGGACCCACACGGTATAGCCTCCTGCCATCACCTGTGATTTCTCCTATTATTTTATTGTTTGGTGCTAATGATTGTTTATTGTATGTTCTGAGGATCTCGATTGACGTGCTAGCTTGGATCGCGACTGTCGAAGACTTGCTTACCTAGCCGAGCCCTCTAGGCAAGTATCCCTTGCTCATTGGCGGCTCTTGCCATTTCTTCTGTATTTTATTGCATTTAATTTATTGTAATTGTATAATCATGAGTAGTGTAGCTTAGCAGTAGAACTGCCATGATAACCTAGACTAGCTTGGTCCGATACCGGGATAGACCGTATCGGCCAACTCGGATGGGTCATCCACACCTCCGAGGACACGAGCACGACTCACTTGTACGGATTGTCCCCATGTGCCCCGTGTCCGACTCGCGGTCGGGTAGCGGCTTTGGCTGACCTTACTTGAGGCTGTGACTGATTGTGCGTGGGTTAGATTTATGGACATGTGTTGTAGTGCGCCCTGCGAGGCGGTTGTTTTATATTATGCATGTTGGCTTGGCGCCCAGTACGCATTGTAGCGCTGCTGGAAGCCGGGACTTAGTGGTCTCGGGTTCGATTGGTTTCCAGTACGCATCGTAGTGCTGCTGGAGGCCGAGACTTAGTGTTCTCGGCTATCGACTTGTTTCCAGTACGCATCGTAGTGCTACTGGTAGCTGAGACTTAGTGTTCTCAGCCTGCGAGCCTGCGACTGTGATTCTGCGGCGGGTTGCGCCGAGTGGTTTTAGCCCCAATTTGCTGGGAGCTCCCGTCCAGAATACAGAGGAGATTCTGCCGGATTTTTCCAGAATTCCCGATCGGGAATTTGGTTCGAAGGATTTGGCAGAACCCTTCCTTTGGTTTGCTGGACTGGGCTCGTACATGTCTTGGTATAGTATACCTGATCCTGTTACCTGCTAGGTAGACTCCATACTAGATTAGTCGTCTAGCTCCTGACATGTCTTGTCCGTCGGATAGCGTAAGGAGAACGGTTCCACTCGGGAGACGGTCTGCAACCCTGGTCCTTGTTTGGTTTAAGGGTTGTGGATTTTCTCCAGAGCGGTCCATGTAATCCTTGCCACTTCCGGCGGCATTTATTACCGGACTCTTGTCCCCTGACCCTTCATCCTAGGGGTTGTCCTCGTCTGTCAGATAGAGCTGACAGTTGTCCTATGTATTGGGAGATGTGACTTGTGGATATGACTGAGGATTGAGTATTATGGAGAGTACGATCTTGGGATATTGACTTGGTGGATCTATGTGGATTCTTGGATTTTGGTGATTTCGATTATTTCGTGGAACGAGGAGAATATCGAGGGTATTATTATATGATTTTTACTCGACTTCCCAAACGCCCAAAACCTGGTACCTTTGTGTATTCCGGTAGTTGGGGAACCTGGTTGATTGCTGTGTCTTGGTAGTTGAGGGGCTTGTTTTCTAGTGGCTTGTGATCATTGATTTGGAGGATTCTTGTGAGTCAGAGGGCCTAGCATTGTTAGGGGAATGAGCTTGGTACTTGGTGGTTGTCTTTATTGACGTGATATTCACTCCATCATGGATGGGAGACTCTTGCTAGATTGATCTGGTGGATGGACCGACTTGATGATTTGAGGTGTAGGTTCCCATGTGTACTTGACAGGCTATTATAGTAGAGATCGTGATCTTGTACCCGACTCGATATCCATGTCACGATTTGGGCATGTGACTTCTTGTGACTGATAGGTTTGACCTTGTTCCTGGTGTTACACGATGACCTGGACCTGACTTGATTCCTGGTAGTGGCCCGTGGTGGTGCACTCCTGACTAGCACTCTGGACATGACGAGTAAACCTGACATGTATATCTTGATTCCTGATAGTGGCCCGTGGTGGCGCACTCCTGACTAGTACTCTTGACATGACATGTTTACTCTTGATCGCTGTTGCGACAGCCAGTCCTGACTTGCTAGGTATGACCTTGTCTTGACACCGTGGTTGATTTCTCTTGATTGTGCTTGTATAAATCACCAGTCCAGTCTTGTCTTGCATCATGTCTAGGACATGGATCCCCGAGTACCACGGTCAGGGATCCATAATGAAACTGACTAGGCTAATAACTAGATTAATCATGTAGTTCATGGGGACTTCCCAGTGACCTGTTGCTTGTCTGGCCCTGGCCCTATGTATCTATATATATACTAGGGATTTGTTGCTATCCGTCGAGATGAGCGCATTCCCAGCCCTCCGTCGAGTGTGGCACTTCTTTAGGGCACATGTATCTTACTGCAGTGTGCCTGCTATATCTATCTTTTTCTTTTGCTGGGGCCATTCGGGTAGTAGCAAGCAGGAGCTGGACTTTGAAGTCTCATTGCATCTTGTTAGTACTTAGGCCTGTGATAACCCTAGTTAGTTAATAATAGCAAGCCGTAGGCATTGTGTGGCCGCTTGTCCTTCTGTGTTGTTTGGCTTGTTGCCTGCTAGCCGGCTGTTATTGATTCCAGTTGGCAATGCAGGGATTAGTGGATGCTAGGGAGGTTGTGATTGTGTTAGCTGTACTATACTTGTGGATTGTTATCGTGCGTTGGTACCGCACGATCCCTTACCTTTATTTACTGTTTTTATATGTTATTCTTGTCATATTTATCCTGCTGGTTTTCTTCGCCCGTCCTTGAGCCTTCCTTTCTGGTACTTGCTACGGTTGGCCTGACCAACCCTGGATTGTTCCCAGATTGTCTGAGACCGACCCGGTGGATCTTCCAGACTTGACTTGGAGGGTGTGCTTCAGTTCCAGACCATGCTAGGAACTGTGGGGAGGTATACTTGTCTACATTATTATCCTGTAGTGTAGATTCCAGATTTTCATATGAGTATTTCCTGTTTTTCATATGACTATCTCTCTTGATATTGTTTCATTGTGATTTACCTGTGGATATGAGATCGGATTTAGGCCATAGACTGATTGCATGCTAGGATACCCAACCAGACTGGACAGCCGTCATCACCGTATAGCGTATTCGTACCTTATACGGTGTAGCTGGCCGTGTACGTCCCCGTATTCCGGAACTGGGGCGTGACATCTGCTACGTGCCGGCTCACAACAGCAGCATGAAGAATTCAACCCCTCGAGTAGGGCGCATCATCCATGCGCCTCCATCAGCAGTCTCTACATGGCGTCCCCACGTACCGGCGCATCCTACATATGCGCGCATGAGCAGCCAACCTGCCCAGATATAAATAGAGGAATCATTTCCATCTTCCACAGACAGACCTACACATACGGACAATACAGAGAGATATCACCAGAGAGGCAGATACAGACACTCAACGTCTTCCTCCTCTCAGCGAGCTCCAGCACCCAGAGCGATCTACACCTTCAGAGAACCGATAACCGTCGTCAGCCCGTCAACGGAGTCAACGTATTACCACTCGCTCCATTGGCACTTAGGACCCAGATTAAACAAAAGTGTACTCCTAGGACTACATCTAAGTCCTATATTGTAACATTGTTCAGTTTGTATTAAGATTTGCAATCAAACGATTTTAATGGCAAACAAGCTGGCGACTCTGCTGGGGACTTCTTTCTCCTCTTCCGAGAAAGTTGTGTCACAGGCCGACGACGTGAAGGTGGGCTCCTCCCACAAGATGCTGGTCGTGCGCCTCAATCAACAGGCGTACGAGGAGTTCATTTCTGAAGGAAGCGCGAGTCCTTCGAAGCGGCTGCCGAAGCCGAAGAAGACCCGCCGTGTCTGGGTGCGCAAAGTCGACGCCTCGGGCACCACCACTGAAGGGGATGCGCCAATCCAGCCCTCCCTTCCTGCTGACGTTCTCAGCAACCAAGGTGCGCCCGCTGATGCAGTGCATCTCTCGGGGAAGCGTGCGGCTGACCAGGTTCCCCAGCCATTTCCCTCTCAGGCGAGGAAGATGCGTCGACGGAGCAGGGGTACAGCCAATGCCCCGCGCATCACTTCTGATGCGCCACAAAAAGTCTCTGTCTTTGACAGACTCACTCGCTGTAATGGCGAGGAGAATTTGGATGCTGAGTACTATGCGCCCCAGCGGGCTAGTACAAAGAAATCCCAGACGGCACGGGCCATGCGCCACAAACGTGCTATGCCAGCAGCAGGCCAGAGGCACGCGCTCACAATTACGCGTGCTGCCGATGGCAAGCTGTACAAGGTCGACTCAGGTGCTTCGGCACCAAAAACGAGTCGATCTTCAAAGTCCTCATCTCACTTGGGCGCATCTACTGCGTGCACAACCATGTCGAGTACGGCAAATTCAGTGGTCTTGAACTCCCGCGCCTCCTCTGGTTGTGCGTTTGAGGTCCGTTCAAGTCACTTCAAATGTTGTTGTTCCCCCACTACTGATCATGATGCCTGCTTGGTAGTAGATCAGGGGGCGCAGCACTCACCTGTCCGCCCCGACGTTTGGCCTTGCCATGCGCCTGAAGGGGGTGTGAAGGTAGCACTCTCCTCCAACGACCTGCGTAATATGATCGCTCACAAGCGCCGGTCAGGAGAGTCGACCAACAAGCACAATGAGCCTCTCACGGGGCATACTTGTGCGGTGGTCACTATCAACTGCTGTTGCAAGGCGACAGTACCACCAAGACAGTCAGCCTTCCAGCGGCTACAGTCAGCGACACCCCTCCGACGTCGCCTTGGGGAGAAGGTGTCAACAGAAGAGGAGCCAAGAGTTGCTTCATGCAATGTGGTCTCCAATTCCTCATCACTCCGGAAGACGACTGGTAATTCCTCATCCAAAAGCCAGCCAAGGAAAACCAAGGCAGCAGTCTCAACCTCTGGGGTGTTCGAAGGCACTCGGTCGAAGAAGAAATTCTTAGAGGAAGTTGGGGGTAGTCAGACCCTTGTTGAGCCTCCTTCTGAAGACGAAGATGTCCAAAGCACAGCTACGGCGGATCTTCATCCTCGAGGCGAAGTCAGCCTCCCACAAGCCCCTCGAAACGAGGATGTCCCCCAGGACATAGCTGGGGGTAGAGGCGAAGAGGCCCTTCAAGACGGAGCTGAGGACAATCAGGCCCTTGCAGATGCGCCCGTCGAGAATGACCTCCAGAATGTGGCTGGGGGTGGCCAAGGTGAAACACCAGGAGAGGTGACTCCCCCACATGAAAGTGAGGCCGAAAGCGAAGCCTCAACCAATCCATCCACTCCTGGCCGTGTCAGGACAGTATACATGGCTGGGGATGATGTCGAGTCTGATGCGCCACCGCAGGACATTGTCCAACGCATAGACTCATTAGAGGGAGGACTCAAAACCCACTCTGCCTCTATGCAAGCACTGACTCAAGCGGTGTTTGATATACGGTCGGCCTTGACCAGAGCACCTTCAATCGGTCCCGACCCAGGAGTCAATGGGGAGTCGAGTGTACCCCTTCAACGGGCACCCTCCGACACAGAAGCACCTCGGACGTCGGAACCCTCAAACGCTCCGCTCCAGGTAGTACCACCTTCCCCGACTCCTAGCTCCACGGAGGATGTGGTCGAAATGATCAAGGACTTGTGGGAGCGCTTCGAGTCCAAAAACAGGCAAGAGGAGCGCCAGAAGATGGGCATTCCCCAGCCTTATCCCCTTGAGTGGAACAAGGTGGTTTATCCTCCAAAATATAAACCACAAACACTCACGCCGTACGATGGAAAGGACTCTCCGCGTCGATACCTGACATATTTCCAGTCACAGACGGGGCATCTTCCAAAGGAGGACGCGCTCCTCACCAGCATCTTTGTTGGAGCCCTAAAAGGGGTAGCGTATGACTGGTACTGCAGCCTCCCCGACAATTCTATATCGTCCTTCGATGATTTGACGTGCCTCTTCCTTGATCGCTTCTACGACGGTGGGAAGGACATGACGATGGCATCTCTCATAGAGATACGCCAGAAGGAGAAAGAAACGGTTCGGGTGTTCATCGAACGCTTTCGACAAGCCTGCTTCAGGCTACCTCCAGGTATGCTAGAACATGCGCTCCTCTCCTCTTGCAGCATGAACATGCTGCCCGCAGTGAAGCTCTGGCTCAACTCTACTCCCCCTCCCGACTGGAGCTCCCTGATCATCGAAGCTGAAGACGCAGAAAAGAAGGCGGCCAATGCACGTCTTCTGGGTGTCAGCTTCCCCGCCTTTGATGATAAGGGGAAAAAGTCAGCAGCCAACAACTTCGGGCGAGAAGCAAAGGGGAAACAGGCATTGACTGTTAATGCCTCGAAGGGCGCATCTGCGCCTACTCAGAAACCTCCACTGGCGCCGAGACCCAAGGAGGTGTATTCATTCAATGACGAAGACACCCTGCAACTCTTTGAAATACTGAAGCAGGGTGACAAAATCAAACTTCCGGACCTAAAGTGGCCCGACGAAGTCGAGAAAGTGGACAACCCGAGGTACTGCCACTACCATCGATTTGTCGGACACCCGACCAAGGACTGCTACGTCCTCAAGAATTACATCCAGCACATGATCAATACGGATGTAATCTCCGTCGACTACGAAGAGAAGACGGTGTCAGCCAATGTGGTGTCACTCCAATTAGGTACCTTGCCGCCGACCACCATACAAGATGGCGTCGTCCCCATCCCTAAGGCGACAATGGAGGTGGTGAACTTGCCACCTACCCGTGACAATACGAGTGGACTTATTCCACTCACCACATCTCGAGGAGAGGTCCTCTGGGTTCATCCCGACCTCGTCTTCGAGGTGACTCAACCGGAGGTACGCTCTACCTCCAAATCAAAAGGCAGGAAGATCAAGTCTTGCCGTACGGTCTCTTCTTCAACGGAAGAGGCACTTCCAGTGCAGACGCGTGCACAACAGAACGCTCAGCCCGGCGAAGCTGCCGCCGAGGTGGTGCCTCCTGGCACCATCCCTGAGGAGGGCCCGTCTAAACCCTCAGCAGCCAATAAGCAGAAGCAGGTGGAGGCTCGTTTCGACAGACCTCTACGGAAGGAGACTGCTTCGGGGCTAGCCAAGCCCCACAACTTTGACATACTGGCACAACTGGCCAGTACTCCTGCACGCTTGTCTTTGTTTGAGCTCCTGCGTCTTTCCAAAGACTCCCGAGAAGCTCTCTGCGAAGCTCTGAAGGACGCTGAATCCTTTCTCAGTCAGGTCAAGCAGCCTGAAGACCTCCCAACTACTTGTGCGCACTGTCATTGTGCGGAGGAAGTTATCCCAAACATAACTTTCACCCAACATGACATGCTGCTCAAGCACCACCGACATAACCGACCGCTGTATTACACAGGGTACATCGGTTCAGTCAAGGTGAGCCGGATTCAGATCGATCCGGGGTCTTCCCTCAGCATTATCCCGAAGGCGCTGCTATCAAAACTGGGGATCCCAATGTACCGGCTGGCGCCCTCCAATACAACCATCAGTGGCTTCAACGCTAGCAAAAGCGAGCTACTGGGCAAGATCCGACTGAAGTGTCACATAGGCAACCTCAAAACCGAGGTGACTTGTTATGTGGTGGATGCCGAGGTCAACTACAACATCCTGCTCAGCCGACCATGGCTACATGAGTACATGGTGGTGCCTTCCACGCTCCACCAATGCATGAAATATGTATCCACCAATGGCGTCATCCGGACGGAGTTCGCAGACATCGATCCTTTCAAAGGGATTGAAGCTTACTTCACCGATTCCGACTTGTACAAGCCACTTGACGAGGAGAAAGCCAACGATGCTGATGATGAGGCAGAGACGGCAACTGAGCCGGACACGGAGCCTGAGACGAATCCAGATGCCCCACTGAAGATCCGACTGAAGGACAAACTACCCCAGAAGATGCCTCCAATGAGCATCAAGCTATCAGGGAAAGCACCGATTCCTGAGGCTCCCCTGAAGATACGCCTCAAGGGAAAGCCGCCTCAAACATCGGCTCCCCTGGTGGCAAAATTACAGGGAAATGCACCACTCACAGGAGGCGCAGTTGAGGCACCTTTGAAGGTGCGGCTTAAGGGCAAGCCCCTGCAGTCATCCAAGATGCCAGAGAAGGCTCACATCGCCCTCTCAGACCCCAAAGTCAAAGCTGTAGTGGATTCTCCTGATCTGACCCCAGTGCTTACAGATGAGGAGCTCGGCGAATATATCTCTGCTGATATAGATGCACCCTCCCTAGACAATGTAATCCCACGGGATAAGATCTCGTACTTTATCAATAATAGAGTGTCTTTTAATTATTCTTGTCTTCCACACTGGAATGCTATGTATACATTAGATAATGCTCTACGGTCAGTGCAAACACAAATAACGACCATCCATGTAAATCAAGTAGTCCCGTCTCAAGGAGTCTGTTTCATAACCCCTCCACGAAGTCGAGACGAAGGATCCATCATTTTGGGCAAGGTCGAGCGTCATCAAGACCTCCCGCCACTCGAGCCAGAACCTGATACAGGCCGAGTACAAGTCTACCGATATACAGATACGGCGAAGCACAGGTCGACATCTCCCTCTTCGATTTTCAACCCCCAAGGGAAAGCCGCAGGACTACTACAATCAGACTCGAAGGGGGGTAGGCTATGTCACGCCACCAACAACTCCAGAGAGTTCAGACGCAGAAGACGTAGAACATTTCCATTCGTCCGAAGCGTCGACTTTGGATTCCGATACCAGTATCGGATCAGTTTTCAGGAAAGTGCTGTCAGCTAACATGACATCAGCACAACCTCAAAAAGGTGAAGGCGAAGACCAAACGCCGAAATCCTTCGAAGAAGAACCCTGGGCTCAATGCCTAGGAGAGCAATAGGAGTCTCATTTTGAGTTACGTGAACCTCCCACCGAAGATGAAGTCGAGCAGATCGACCTTGGGGACGGATCTTCTTCCAAATCCATCTTTATTAGCAAAAGCCTAGAAGGAGAAGACCGAGAGTCTCTAATCTAGCTGGCTAAAGAGTATATCGATGTCTTTGCTTGGAGCTACGAAGACATGCCTGGACTCGATCCACAGATCGCAATGCATAGGTTGAACATCTTACCTGATGCCAAACCTATCAAACAACAACAGCGACGTTTCCGGCCGGACATCATGAATGCCATCGATCAGGAGGTGGACAAACTCTTGACTAGCGGCTTCATCCGTGAGGAACAGCACCCAGATTGGGTAGCCAACGTCGTGCCTGTCACCAAGAAGAATGGGAAGATACGAGTCTGTATCGACTTTAGAGACCTCAACTCTGCTTGTCCAAAGGACGAATTCCCGCTTCCGATCACCGATGTGATGATCGACAACACATGTGGCTTCGAACGTATGTCCTTCATGGACGGGTATTCAGGCTACAATCAAATCAAGATGTTTCCCGACGACGCAAAACATACGTCATTTAGGACTCCAAAGGGCATTTTTTGCTACACAGTGATGCCCTTCGGCTTGAAGAACGCCGGTGCGACATACCAACGAGCTATGAGCACCATCTTCCGTCAACATCTTTGCAAGACAGTCGAATGCTACGTTGACGATATCGCGGTCAAGAGCCGCCTCAAAGGAGATCACTTACAGGACCTGAAGACAGTCTTTGATCTCATGCGGGCACATCAACTCAAAATGAACCCCGTTAAATCCTTCCTGGGGGTTTCTAGCGGCAAATTCTTGGGCTTTGTCATCACGGCGAAAGGCATTCATATTGATCCCGAGAAGACCAAAGCCATCCTCAACATGGACCCTTCGAAGAATCTTCGAGAACTTTGGGGCTTACAGGGACGTCTGACATACATCCGGAGGTTCATAGCAAACCTCTCCGGTAAATGTCAACCCTTTACTCAGCTCATGAAAAAGGGAGTCTCTTATGTCTGGACAGAGGAGTGCCAAAAGGCTTTCGACGACATCAAAACCTACTTGACGAGCCCACCAGTCCTGGTAGCACCAGTCGCCGGTAAACCATTTCTCCTCTACGTCCGTGCCATGGATCATTCTCTTGGCGCTCTGCTGGCTCAAAACAGCGATACATGCTATGAGCAAGCAATCTACTACCTCAGTCGAACGCTCATCGGGGCCGAACACCGGTACAACCCCGTCGAGAAGGAGTGCTTGGCTTTGGTATTCGCCATCCAGAAGACTCGTCATTATGTCTCGGGCCAGAAAATTCATGTCATTTCCCGAGTCAATCCGCTCAGAGTCCTCATGACGAAGCCAGGATCATTGAACTCCCGGCTAGCCACATGGACGATCTTGCTAACACCATATAATATGGTGTTTGTCCCACAAAAAGCTGTTAAAGGTCAAGCTCTGGCTGACTTTTTAGCCGCACACCCCATCCCAGAATCCTCAAAGCTCTATGAAGATATCCCGGATGAGGTCCAAGAATCTAACGTCACCGAAGGAAGCTCCGTTTGGCGGATGTTCTTCGATGGCGCTTCAAGAACAGGCCCCAAAGGCCAAATCATCGCAGGAGTGGGGGTAGTCTTAGTCTCCCCCGATCAGTTGGTCATCCAGCATGCTTACTCCCTTTCGAAGCCGTGCTCCAATAATGTTGCCGAGTACAATACACTCGTCATGGGACTCCAGCTCGCACAACAGCTGGGAGTTGACCATCTGGAAGCCTACGGCGACTCAAAACTCGTCGTGAACCAAATTCGGGGGCAATACGAGGTTCGTCATAAAGATTTGATCCCTTACCATGAAGTTGCATTGAACATCATTTCAACCTTCACCGGGTTCTTCATCGAACACGTACCTCGTCTACAAAACTTGGAGGCTGACGCTCTGGCTGGCCTTGCAGCCTCATTGGCAGCGCCCTTTGGGACTCAACACTATGTCACGGTAACAGGCCGAGACTTGATTTGTCCTAGAAATAACCTGTGCTTGCGAGTGGCTCACGCCATGCCAACGAACACTGGTGTTAATGTTCGAGACTGGAGGTTCCCGTTCATCGACTTTGCTGTCTACGGAATCCTTCCAGAGGACCCGAAGGAAGCTGTCTCAGTCATAAGACACTCTCTTCGATTCTACTACGATACAGCTACCAAAACGCTGTACCGACGCTCCTTCGATGGGCTCCTCCTTCGATGTCTGTCCAACGAAGAAGCAGCCGAAGCTCTTCAAGAAGCTCATGACGGAACTTGCGGAGCTCATCAACCCAGTCCTAAGTTGCAGGATCGACTGCGACGTATGGGCTACTACTGGCGAACCATGGCCGCCGATGCTGTTGAATATGCTAAGAAGTGTTACGCATGCCAACTTCATGCAGACTTCATACATACACCGTCTGAACCGCTACATCCTACAGTCGCCTCCTGGCGCTTCGAAGCCTGGGGCATGGATATTGTGGGACCAATCACCCCTCCTTCATCAAGAGGATACCGCTTCATCCTGGCCATCACCGATTACTTCTCCAAATGGGCAGAAGCAGTCCCACTGGCGGAAGTAAAGAGCTCCAGGGTGGTCAGCTTTATCAAACACCATGTCATTTACCGTTTCGGAGTACCCCGGCGGATCATTCATGACAACGGTCCTCAGTTTATCAGCCACATTTTTAGCAGGTTCTGTGACAAGAATCGTATTCAAAATGTGGCATCCACCGCCTATAATCCGGCAGCAAACAGGTTAGCAGAGGCGTTCAACAAAACCATCGTCATGCTGCTCAAAAAGGTCGTGTCATCCAACAAACGCGACTGGGACGAAAAGCTTGGCGAATGCCTTTGGGCCTACCGCACAACGGTACGGACCCCAACAGGCAACACACCATTCTCTCTAGTCTACGGGAGCAAAGCGGTACTGCCTCTCGAGATCCAGATACCCTCACTCTGCGTAGCAATAATAAACAAACTCACAGAAGAGGACAATCAACGGCGTCGTCTGCGGGAACTGGAGGCACTCGATGAGAAGCGTCTCCTGGCTCAACAACGCATCGAACTCTACCAAGCCCGTATATCATAGGCTTTCAACAAGAAGGTCAAACAGAGGACTTTCCAAGTTGGCGACCTGGTTTTAGCAGTCAGAAGGCCAATGGTGTTAACTCACAAGACACCAGGAAAGTTCGAGCCCAAGTGGGAAGGACCTTTCATCATAGAGACGGTGTACTCAAACGGTGCTTACCGCCTCGCCAAACCCAATGGAGACTTGTTTATGATGCCCATCAACGGCAAGTTCCTAAAGAAGTACTATTCTTGACATCCTTCAGACAGGTACTTCTCCAAAGGGGATCTGTGGGCCCAATCATCAGGGCTCACACACAATCTCCTTCCACAAACTCATCCGCTTCTGGAACCCAGCTGTTCCGTGGCATCCTTCAGTAGAAAGACAACCACGTCCACATCACCTCAGAGTTGTTCCTCTACACCCTACAAAGCGAAATCTTACGCTACGTAAGCCGACGCTACCCTTCATGTTTACCACGTCCACATTACCTCTGAGTAAACATTTCGTACAAACAACCCCTACGTTGTCGTACATTGATCGCAGAACTTCCACGTCCACGTCACCTCTGAGTTGTTCAGCGTACCCCTCAGGATCATTCCTACCATGTCCATCACACCTCTGAGTAGGATGATTCTATCATTTGAACCCTAATGATTGCCACGCCCACATTACCTCTGAGCAAACATGTCGGTTCCTTCAAACTTATTATCTGTGCCTAAAAACCAAGGTGCGCAAAAGATAATAGGTCCACACAAATCATCAAGTTCATAATAACAAAAATGAACACATCACAAAAAAAAAGTTACGTACTTCTTTATTTTCTGAAAGAGAGAGTACAAAAACTACACTATCCCCCAGCAAAGGATTGCAAAAGAACATAAAAAAAGGGAAAAGCTACAGTCCCTGAACATCCCCAGGGTGGGATGAGAGCTCCCTGACTCGAAGTCTTAAGTCGGCTGTACGGGCCTCCACAGTCGCCAGGACTCGTCGCTCAGCTTCTTGACGCATCAATTCAACAGCCCCAGCGTAAGTATCGCTCTCATGCTTCTCATCAAGCTATTGTCGCTGCTGCGCCAAGGCAAGAGTCCGCTGAGTAAAAGTCGCTTCTTCCTTCTTGAATGCTGCGTGTTCAGCCCGGACACGCTCGGCATCTAACTGGAGTCGGGCCCGTTAGTCCTCAAGGCGGCGCATCTGGGTGTCGATCTCCGCGATGTTAGCATCCAATGCAGCTCGAGTTTCCACCGTCGTCTTTATGGACTGAGACAACTGCTCTACCGCAGCCTCAGTCTCAGCCACCTCGCGCTCCCAACTGCCCACAGTGGTCTGGTATGAAGACTCGATCTCGGCAATCATCTTCCCCTTCTCCGCATCTATCAGGACGGAGAGGTCATTTCGTTGGATGCGCTGAAGTTCCGCGAGCCGCTCGTCCAGCTCGATCACCGAAGCCTCCAGAATTTCGGCCATATGGTCGTGGCCTTGGTGAATACGGATCAGCTCGATACAGGGCATTGCCAGAGCTCTTGCCGTCGCAAAGCTCCCGTTGGCATCCATCACAGCAGATACACCCTTCTGCAGCATTTTATACACCCCCTCGACGAGGAATTTTATATATTCGTCTGCATCCGCCAGGACCTGCGGCGTCATAGCAGGAGTTGGAGGAGTTACTACAGTTTACGGACCGGAAGAAGATCCGCCAACCTCAACTTGCGAGGCTTGAACCTTGGCATCAATGGGCTCTTCATCAACAGGGGCTGGACTGCTAGCCCGAGGAGCCGAAGGAACAGAGAAAGCCCGTACAGGCGTCGAAATATTACCCCAAGTAGGAGGGGCAACAGAGGGTTCCACACCCTCGCCCTTCTCAAGCCCGGAGGAACCACCGACGTCAACGGCGAACTCTTCCCCCAACATCCTATCAACAGCTGGTACCTCCCTTGGCAGAATAGGGAGATTATCACTTGTCTCTTGACTCGCCTCAGCGGTCGTGACCGGCAGATGGGTCTCGTCATCAAGTCCCTCAACAAGAACAGAATCTATCGCTACCTCCTGATCGGTAGCCGCCTCAACTTCCACGGTTGAAGCTGGGGTAAGACTCGACAATGATACAGCCGACCTCCCCTCATCATGATAAGGAGAGGAATCAACCCTCTCCTCTGTCTCAACCATATCTGTTGCCCCCGCAACAGACTCTTGCAGCCCTGGAGCAACGTCATCCGAAGGCGACGAACTCCAATCCACCTCATCATCAGGATGCCTCGAGTCCGTAGGACCCTCAACGTCCAAGGGCTCCACGGCAGACTGTACCTTCCCGGAAGTTGTTGTAACCCCAAAGACAGGAGATGCTAAGACCTCCGCAGGAACATCTTCGGGTCCCTCCTCCACGGGAGACATTATCATCGGTGGAATGCGCTCATCAGAAAAGCCTACCACCTCCTTCGGTTTACTAGCACCCGGTTTTGAAACACGGGACTTCTTCTTCGACTGCAAAAAAAAAGCATGAGTCACCTCAATGACAAAATGAATTGGAAGTACGAAGCACTCCTTACCTCAGCAGGAGCTGATCCCGTTGGCGTTACGAGTGGCACTTCCGTAACCTTTGTAGTCGACGTCTTTCTCGACCTCTTCGGTACAGAAGAACCAACTTCTGTGTCAGCCCGTCTCTTCCCAACAGACGGATCTCTCACTGGCGCTACAGCAGCAGCCCGATACCCTGCCAAATCTGGTGGACGATATGATCGGGCTACCATCAACATGTTCGCCGTGGCCTCCAGCTGAGTTCCAATGATGAAACTAGTCTCCCTGTCATAACCATGAGACGCAGCATTCATAATGCAATACAGTTTGGCAGCCAGATATAGGATCTACGGCCGAGGGTTGCGGACTGGCGTAGTAAAACTAACGCTAGTGCATCCAGCGTTATAATACTGCCAGCCCCGGGCTCCGTCCAGCAAACTCCCGACGAAGCCTAGACTGCTACTGGGATTCCGCAACATCAGCTGGGTATAGCCAAATTGACGAACAAATCGGCTTGGCAGATATGGCTCCAGATAATATTTATTCTGGTTGCGGTAGACCAGGTAAGAAGGTCGGATACTTTGCAACCAACGAAAACTCCATTTCGGCAGAGTGACTGCATCTTCGCCAGAGTCAACTAAATCTTGGTCGGACTCAAAATCTTTGAAAATCGGGCCAACCTTGACAATTTCCCACCCCTGAAGGTAGGACAAGACTCTCCTGCAAACGGGGACGCCAGTGTATGACCACTTCCTCTTGTAGAAGCGGCGGATGAAGGCATCCCCTTCAACATGATCCTCCTCCGGACCGGGACTTATCACGTTCGGATGATGTAAAATCAGCCATCCCATAAGATAATGGAAAGGCAGCTCGGCCGGGGAAAGTTGTCATTATTACCTTTCTCATGGATCACGTCATCAGCAAAAGACCTCAAACCGTGCAACAGGTTGCACACCATCGCGGGGAGGAGAGCTAAGGGTCGTCCAAAAGCCAACTTCACAGCAGGCAAAATGAGATTCCGATGTACCCTTTCCACGGCACCGGATCCACCTGCAAATACGCAATCCCGGAGCCATATCATCAAATAGGCTGTCAATACTGCCTTAGATGACATCCGGTGCCCACAGTGCCAGAAGCAGCTATATGCATCCTTGCCGCTCTCATCCGAACGTGGGGTCCTCTCATCCAGCCGACTTATTTCAGAAGTCACCTCCGCGGGCTTCAGTCCCTGCGGAGTCATAAATCGGATCCTCGAAGGATCCGCTAAATCCTGCTTAAAGACATAGTCCCTCCAAGCAGTTACATGAGGCTGGGTCTTGCCCCTATCCCTCCGGTGCATCAAATAATGGTGGCTCGTCACCTCTTTGAATACAGCCATCATCTCCGGGTTCTTATCCTCCAGAACCCGGATCTCCTCATTGGTCGGGAAGTACTCCTCGTAAGGTTCCGATCCCCAGGGGAGTTTCGATACCTCGTACATCTCATGAAGCGCGAGCCCTAGCTCCCCCACTGGAGTGAAGAAGGTCCCGGTATGGGTATCAAACATTTCCAAAAGCGCAAGGAACATGTGCCTGTTAATCTCTACACCTGCCTGAGTGGCGCGGATCACGGCGGTCAGCCCAATCTCTTGGAGCTCAGTCTGAAACCGCGACAGGATCCAGTGTGTCAGTTTGTCCCATTTTGAAACATAATGACACCAACCCTCTACCCGAAATTCTCCCTTAGGGTATGATTGTTCCATCAAAAACATGCGATGAGAAAAAGTCGAGGCACCCAAGGCAAAAGTATTGACGGAAACATCGCTATAAATACTCCCAGGACGAAGGGTCCGCCAGGTGTAAGAGGTACCAGCTCGCGAGGCGGCCAGAGTATCCCTCTGATCAGAAGAAGAATCAATTCTGATGACGCCCACTACCGCTCCTCCTTGAGATGGAGTAATGTCCTAGGACATTCTCCTTTTGGAAGCAAGACGACAGAAAGTTAACAAAGGCCATTGACGTTCAAGCTGCCTGACGGTCATATGCACACCCCTGGCTGTAAAGAACCAATCTTCTTTGACCTTCAGCACCTTGGCTTCAGTAGAAGAAAGGCGGTCTCCGAACAGGAACTCGGGCTTCAAGAAGGTCACTTTATCGGAAGTGGCAGATTTCAGAACGCCACGTTCTATCATCCGTTTAAGGAACCCGTGATGTTGTTCCCGAATTTGAATCATTCTTTCGGGATGCTGATCCAACATAATAGCTGCTTGAGCAGGGTTTATCACCTCTTCATCATAATCTACTCCCATCTGGCAGAGCGCAGCGTCCAGGAGCACTTCGTTTAAGAGTGGGATAGTCATCGACACTGACAAAAAAATGCAAAGATATTAGAGACAACACAAAGATCAGAGCTTCATGCTCGTCAGATGCACGTATCAAGCGCATCTGAAAAAGGAGCCTCAGCGTATCATCAGGGTGTAAACCCATGCGCGTCAGCGGTAGAGCCTCGGCGCATCATCAAGGCGCGAGCCCATGCGTGTCAGCGAAGGCTTCGGCGCATCATCAGGGTGTAAAACCTATGTGCGTCAGCAATTAAAGCCACGGTGCATGATAAAGGCCTGAGCCTATGCACGTCGGCGGGAAGGTTCTCAACATCGATAGGAGACAATAAAGCTCACCGACTACTGCCGGCCGAACTTCGATAGACGGGCGAGGAATGTCACTCACGACAGCCTCTACGGGCTCCTTCTCCTTCCCCTTTCCTTTGTCGGCACCGCCGCGAGGAATCTTGGGAGCCATTCTATCAGAGAGGAAGAAATTTGGGTTTTTTAGAGGAACTCTAAAGGAGGCAAAGGCACAGAGCAGAAGAACTCTCTCTCTCCATCTCTCACCTATTTATAGGCCATGGTCGCACGCGTGAACCGATGACGAGTGATCTCAGCAGTCGCCTCGGGTCTTGTGAAGATAACAGCAGATAAAACCAAAAGATCATCATTAATCTTTTCGGTTACCGAGGCATTATCATATTCATTAATTAAAAAGAGCATGCGGCTGAACAGGCATGCGCCCCAACAGTCATGCGCCCTGATCGCCATGCTTCTTATTCAAAGTATTCCAAAACTTATTCAAAAGTTTTGAAAACTTTGAAGGGGGTCTTGTAGAAGCATGGAATTTCACAACCAGAAAGCCCATGCACCAGACACTACATACACCAGAACTCGGACATAACACTTCACAGCAAAGTCAATAACCGTAGACATTTAAAGAAGGACTTTTTATTTATATATAAAAGTCTATTACATGTCTAGAAAAGGTTGTACAAAGGAGAATTTCTACAAAGGAAAGATCCTAAGTCTACAGCCAGCGGCCACCATACGCCTCCAGATAGGCGCAGCAGTCATCATGCGCTGCCAGTCACCATGCACTGCCAGTTAGGCACAACAGATGTCATGCGCCTCCAACCAGGCGTATCCCGCCATCTCTTCAGCAGCTCAGTTATGTGCATCCAGCTCAGTTATGTGCATCCCTTCAGCAGCCCAGTTATGTGCCACTCTTCCAACCAGGCTCGCCTGGCCGAGCAGAAGCCCAGTTATGTGCCGCTCTTCCAGCCAGGGTCACCTGATAAATGCTTCTTACACAAAGCATTTAACCCTCTGGCTGGAACCAAGGAAGAGAAGAGCACCGCAAATCTGTGGCCAGGAAAGGCTTCGAAAGAGCCTCCAAAGACCAAGCAAGACCGTGATCGAAATCACGGCGAAAGGAGCAGCTTTCAACACAATCAGAGTGGACAGCACCCACTTTGAAGGAAGAGAGAGCCTAGCACTACCATTCCGATCTACGGCTCTTCCGGAACAACGGAGACGAGGCCCGAGCATCCCTATCTTTGGATGCAATAGGCACCTTCCGCATGCCTCAGAAGCCCTCGACTCCGTCTTTTGGATGTAACAGTCACCTTCAAGAGCATCAACGACGACAAGGCGTCTCATCTTCACCCTCGGGAACACTTCGTCAACAGAATGCACCAAGTTCATGTTGGAGGTACGTGAGGGAATGAGAAGCAAACCTTCTCTCCATGCCACTATTTATAGGCCGGGCAGATCAAACCCACGCGCCAAGTGGATGGCTCTCCGAGTTCCGAGCAATGAACTCACATTAAATGGATGAACCGGACGCCTCGACTTCAGCTAAACGGCTATTTAAAGGCACTCGAGAAGCGAAACAGCCGCATCATTAAAGACGTGTCGGATGCGCCGGCTGGACAGTGCATCACACCCCTTCAAGCATCAAGCGCCTCCAACAGATGCGCCCTGAACCGAGCGCATCACAGGGGATGCGCCCCCATGCGCCCCCATACTCCCTGAGACGAAGTCCATCATAATGTGTTCCCATTTCCACTCGGGAATGGGTAATGGCTGCAATAGACCAGCTGGCCTCTGGCGCTCCGCCTTGACCTGCTGGCAAACTAGGCATCTAGAAATGAAACGTGATACATCTCTCTTCATCCCGTGCCACCAAAGATGTTCCCGCAAGTCACGGTACATCTTGTTAGCACTCGGGTGAATAGAATATCTCGATCGGTACGCCTCCTGTAAGACTGCCTCTATCAGCTCTCCCTTCGGCACGCACAATCGGCTGCCATGCCTCAAGGATCCATCCTCTGCTATGGTGAAGTCATCCAGCAATCCAGCTAAAGCCTGGACCCGAAGTCTACGAAGGATCTCATCTGTAGACTGTGCCTCCCTGATCTGCTCCATCAAACCTGACTGAATGTCAAGCGCCATCATCTGTATCACTGATCCTGGCCGAACTATCTCGATACCGAGCTTCTCCAGATCTTCCCACAAATGTCGATCTATCATCAGATACCATGCCATCGGATGCCTGCTCAGCACATCCGCCACCACATTTGCCTTCCCGGGGTGATACTGTAAATTAATGTTGAAGTCCTTCATCAACTCCAACCATCGTCTTTGCCTCATGTTCAGCTCTTTCTGCGTGAACACATACTTCAAGCTTTTGTGGTCAGTAAAGATTTTCACACGCTCTCCGTATAAGTAATGTTTCCATAACTTGAGTGCAAAGATCACCGCAGCTAACACTAGGTCATGGGTAGGATAGTTCCGCTCATGAGTCCGTAATTGCCTAGATGCATAAGCAATCACTTTCCCATGCTGCTGTAGGACACATCCTAGCCCCTTTCCCGAAGCATCGCTGTATATGGTGAAACCTCCAGATCCTGAAGGTAATGTCAGAACTGGTGCGATCGTCATCATCCTCTTCAGCTCCTCAAATGCTGCCTGGCAGTCCTCTGACCAGATGTACTCTGCGTCCTTCCGCGTCATCTTCGTCATGGGTTCATCTATCCTAGCAAAGTCCTGGACGAACTTCCTATAATAGTCGGCCAAATCCAGAAAGCTCCTGATATCTGAAACTGACGTCGGAGCCTTCCATGTCTCAACTGCAGCAATCTTCCTGGGATCCACCGAGATCCCCTCTCCAGTAACTATATGACCGAGAAACTCCACTTGGTCCAAAAAGAACTCGCACTTCGACAATTTGGCAAATAATATTTCCTGTCTCAGAATCCCCAAAACTGTCCGCAAGTGCTCTGCGTGCTCCTCCGGCGTCTTCGAGTATATCAGGATGTCGTCGATGAACACTACGACGAACTTATCCAGATACTGGTGAAATGTCTTATTCATCAAATTCATAAAGACAGCTGGCGCATTTGTGAGACCAAATGGCATCACCAGAAACTCGTACTGCCCGTACTTCGTGTTGAATACCGTCTTCTGGATGTCTGCTGCCCTGACCTTCACCTGGTGGTAACCGGATCTCAAGTCTATCCTGAAAAATACTTTCGTCCCACTCAACTGGTCGAACAAATCATCTATCCTGGGCAGAGGATATTTGTCCTTAATGGTGATGGCATTCAACGTCCGGTAGTCAATACACAACCGAACTGTACCATCCTCCTTAGGCACAAAGAGTACGAGCGCTCCCCATGGAGAAGTACTAGATCGAATGAAACCCTTTTTTAACAGGTCATCAATCTGCTCTTTCATCTCTACGGCCTCCTTGGGGTTCACTCTATAGCAAGCCCGGGATACTGGTGATGAACCCGGTACTAAATCTATAGTGAACTCCACATCTCTGTCAGGCGGAAGTCCTGGAAGATCCTTTGGGAATACATCCATAAAATCCCTAATGATAGGGTGTGGCGGTGCTACGTCCCCAACTGTCGTACAACAGTTCGGCTCTAGGCTGATCTCCGGCCCTGTCCTCCTAACACTGAATGGTGCTGTGCCTGGGGGACTGAACAGAATACTACCCTCATGATAGTCTATAGCTGCATGGGCATAGCTAAGCCAGTCCATCCCCAATATGATATCATAACCGGGGAGTGGCATCACAAAGAAACGTCCCATGAACTCTCTTCCGGCTATAGTAATAGAGCATCTATAGATAGCTCTAATAGGCACTGGTCCTCCTCCCGTCATTACTCTACTAATATCCTCGGTAGGTGTAGCTACTAAGTGGTGTTTATGCAAAAACTCTAATGACAGGAAGCTATGAGATGCACCGGAATCAAACAAGCATAGAGCTAGAAAAGTATGCAAAGAAACATGACCTGTGGTGACGTCAGCCAAATAATCTGGCTCCGACACCTGCTCCGGATCCGGCTCAAGAGCTAGACTATAAGCCTTCCCCTGGGGTCCATTCTGCTGCTGCAGATGTTGCCCAAACCTCTGCTGCTGAGTCGGAAGCGGACCTCTAGTCTTCGCTACTAGGCAGTCTCGAAGCTGATGGGTGGCAGACCCACAAGCCAAACACTGCCCCAACCTCTTCCTACAGATGGTAGCATCATGGCCTACCCTCTTGCAGAATACACAAAAACCTCCCTTCTCCTGCTGCCGGGGTCCCGGGGCTCTAACTGGCGGGGTCGGGTGATGTGATGTGGGAGGACGGTATGTCTGCTGGTGCGACGTTGGTGCTTTCTGCTGGAAAGCCGGACGCTTGGACGGTCCCTCGAGATGTACAGAAGCCGGCCTCTTGCAAGACAGAAGACGCTCCTCAATGCTCCGGGCCAACTCTAGGCTCTGGTAGTAGTCAGTCGTACCGTTCGCCACTATAAGAAAGCCAATGTCTGGAACTAGACCATGGCAAAACCTACGCGTCATCTCCTCAGGGTCAGCAACTAGACAAGGAGCGAAACGGCTCAGGCGACTAAACTCTGCCACATACTCGTCGACAGAACGGTTCCTCTGCTGGATGTTCTGGAATCGTAGCCCCATGGCTACTCTAGCGGTGGTCGAGAAGAATTTTTTCTTGAACTGGGTCTTGAACTGATCCCAAGTGGCCCTCACTCTTGCAAATAACGGCTCATTCCGAAACCAAACTCCTGCCAAGTCTATCAGCAAAAATCCCGCTGCCTCGACCTGGAGGTCATCCGGCATCCTAACTCCAAGGAGCTTCCTCTCTACCGAATCTAGCCAGTCATCTGCTACTACTATGCCCTCAGTCCTTGAGAACTCCTTGGGGTTCAGACCCATGAAGTCCTTGATCGTCCCCGCTCTCTGCCGTGGCTCTACAGGTGGTGGGACCATGGTACGTTCCTCAGAACGCTCCATGCTCTGGCGGAGTAGGGTAGTCTGCTCCTGATGGGTTGTTAGGAACCCCTGGATCAGAGTGAGCAGTTGGTTCCAGTCGAGTGTGACGGAAGCCTGGGTAGGTATAGTGATAGGTGGCGGTGGAAGTATCGGGTCCTGCTGGGACTGTGATGTGGAAGGTGGTGGAGGCATCTAGGTTTGTGGATTTGTGGAGTGGGGTAATATGGTAGGTAGAGGTGGAGGTGTATCGGTCAACTGGTCAGCTGACTGGATAGGGAGTGTGCCATTCTCAAGTATGACATACCGTGATGAACGGGTGAGTACCATCTAATTACAATAAAAAGGACTTATAAGGAATCTTTAAATTAAACAATCATAGACAAGAAAATATAATTATAATAGCAAGCATGTGATGTATTTCCTATGTTGCAATCCTAGTATTCCTCTAAGTGTTCTAAGCGTCATTTCTAATGTTGTCTAATTACCTTAAGTTCTTAATTGCAGGTATGCTTGGTACAATAACGTAACCAAACAATCTAGTTAGGACCTGCATGGGCCACCACTAAAAATATGTCACGATCCGCTACCCAAATTGTTGGGCCGGGCCGAGTCATGTCCAGCCTGCGCTTGAGATAAAGTGCAGTAAGCTGTTCTAGAGATAACAAGATAAGACTAAATGTGCTAATAGTTCTATAAGTAATAAAGAGTCATAAATGCTCCAAACATAAAAGTCATCTCATAGAATAGTGAGTCCAAGTACAAGTTTGAAATGTAAAACTGGATACATGTCCAGTTACAAAATACGTAGTCTAATATATGACTACACTAAATATCCCGAATAACTACGCAAACTAGGCGAGTTTTCCCGCAAGTACGTCCTCGTAAGACAAAGCCGGGTCCTCGGCGGTATCCCCATAATATGAGTCACAGAGCAACTCCTCCTCAGTAAGAATACCTACAACGTTATCCTGTCAGGACGGGAGCAAGTACTGAATCTAACAAACATATAATATTGATCATGTGATGAAAAGAAATGACATATCATGTTTATCCAGTTTTAGTTACATTTTATCATGGCAATAATTTATTGTTTTTAAAGTTTAAAACTGTAGTAGGTGAGTGATCAGTCAATAGATAATCAGGATGTACAGTGGTACATATCAATTTTCTGAAGTGTACATACGTACACTTAACGACATCGGTGTACATCCATACACAAACGCGGGACCAGACATACGACACAGATACATATAGAATGTAACGGTGCTCGGTAAATACATACGGAGAAGGGGATCATGATCACGTACACTACTAGCAGTTTCCCCTTAACCCGTTGTTTAAATATATGAGAGATGAAATTATCCTAAACATGGTAGAGACTGAAAGTAATACAACATGTGAAGTTTTAACTTGCTACCCCAAGGATCAGTATTTAACATGGTTGGAAATTCACAATTTTATGGTTATAGCAGTATGTAAAGTTTGTAGAAGTACTTCCCTTTAGCAAAGCAAAGCAGCGATAAAAATGCTATAGATGCCTGGTAACTCGTCACTGTAGAATAAATACATAAACTTAGTTTTTATACTAAGTTAAACACTAAGACACTTAGTGGTACAACAAGACTTTCTGATTGGACACCTAGCCAAATGGTGACTTTAGCATAAGAGACCAATGTGGGACGACACAATACTATAACTAACTTTTTAGGGCCTTTATACTAGTGTGGGGTGAGGTTCAATACGACTAAAATGCAAAACAACACAAAAAGTTGCAAGTCGTAAATATTCAATAATTAAATCAACTGTACACTATGTTCCCATAACTTTTGAGATAGACAAAGGGCTCCATTTTACATAAAATAAATTACCAAAATGATCCTTGTTAATTATAGAAATTTATACTAATTTTTCTGGAATTTATAAACTCTCATAAATATTTATTAAAAATCAGCAAACATAAATATACTGAAAATGAGTTCTGTTTTCCTATTTTTATAAAATACCAATAGCACTTATTAAATTCAGGAAAAATTATAATAAATTGTCTAAATTAACAGAGTATTTAAATATAATTTTCCCCAGATTTTTATAGCAATTAAAATATATATAAAAATTCAAAAACAACAAGCAACAGTTTCTGGAAATAAATTAAATAATTATTTACTATTTTTGTCCATGTATTCGAATTGAACCGAAGTCCAGATATAGGACGCAGAGCCATGAATCAAGTCCAATATTACATGTACAGACTCTGAATGTATTAGACGCAATTGGGCCCAAAAACCTATGCTAGGTTTGGACATCAATTGGCCTTAACAAAATAAAATACAAGAATTAAAATAATAATAATAATATATTTCTAAAGTGGTAAAAATATACAAGTCTCAAAATATATAATAAAATAATCTTGTGAAATTTTACATAATAATATTTTGTGCAAGGTAGAATTTTGTAATACATATATAAATATATAACTACAATATTTATATATATAAACATATAAATATATAGACATTTATATATATACATAATGGATATATATATATATATATATATATATATATATATATATATATATATATATATATATATATATAAATATATATATATATATATATATATATATATATATATAAGAAATATACATATATATATATATAAGAAATATTAAATAAATGAATATATATATATATATACAAATACTGTATACATATATATAATAGTGTATATATACAATAATATATATATATATATATATATATATATATATATATATATATATATATATATATATATATATATATATATATATATATATATATATATAAAATATATATATATATATATATATATATATATATATATATATATTATATATATATATATATATATATATATATATATATATATATATATATATATATATATACATAAACACATATACACATATATATATATATATATATATATATATAATAATAATAATAATAATATATAAACATAAATACATATATACATAAAAAAAATATACATATATACATACATACATATATATATATATATATATATATATATATATATATATATATATATATATATATATATATATACATATATATATATATATATATATATATATATATATATATATATATATATATATATAGATATATATTATATATATATATATATATATATATATATATATATATATATATATATATAATATATATATATATATATATATATGTATTTAGTATTTTATTATATATATATATATATATATATATATATATATATATAAATATATATATATATATATATATATATATATATATATATATATATATATATTATATATATATATATATATATATATATATATATATATAATAAAATACTAAATACATATATATATATATATATATATATATATATATATATATATATATATATATATATTATATATATATATATATATATATATATATATAATAAAATATAACAAAAAAGAAAACAAAACAAACAACAGGGGGGTTCGAACTCGGCCCAAAGGGTCGAGTTTTCGAGCTCTGTCGGGCTAGCCTGGGGGTCAGCCCGCGCTATGTGTTAGGGGTAGGGTTTAGTTTAGATTTATTTAGGTTTTAGTTAACGTTATTTAAACCCGATAAATCGGTCTCGGTGTCCTGACAGTCAAGGACACACGAGTCTCGTGTCCGTGCTAAGCACGACACGCACGGTTCGAATCCTAAGTGTCCAGACTTTCCATTATGTTCGTCAGGACACGGCGAGTCATATACACGTGTGTACGAGACACGCACGACACAGTTTCAGGGTGTTACTCACGTGTCCGACTTCGGAGAGGGGTTTGTCGAGTGCTGGCGGCGGCTAGGAGCGTCGGGACGGTGGCGCTGGGTCCGTCTCGACGTGGCACGTCGGGTGATGGTGGTTGGGGGCGGTGTAGACGACTGTGGAGTTGGCGGTGGGGTTGTGGTCGGAGCTAGGGTTCAGGCGAAGAGTTCGTCGGGGAAGAAAGGTCTGGATGGCCGGATTTTAGTCTAGGGTTAGGGTTTCAGGGTCGGGGGTTATTTATAGAGGGCTTAGGTCGGTCAGGGTTGGCTAGGTCGGCCGGGAAACGCGGGGGGGGGGGGGGGGGGCAGCTGGCCGATCGTCGGTAGCTGGCCGGGTCGTCGGGGTGGGTAGGTAGGTTTTCAGTCAGGTCCCTAGGATTTTAGGTATTTACAAATAGGTCCCAACCCTAACTAAATGCAATAATAAATTTGCATAACAAAAATAAAACAATTTATAATTTGCAAATTGCTATAATAACAAATTAACAAATTGCATAATGATATTAAAACAAATTTAAATATTACAAAGTGATATTAAAATATTTTAATTAATTATAAATTGATATATATTGATTTAAAAATATTAAAAATTACTTAAAAACTCTAGAAAAATTCCTAAAAATCACAATTAATTATTTAAAGCTAAATAGGCCATTAGCAACTAATTAACACTAATTAAATTAAATTTGAAAAAAATAGGGGCTGACATATATATATATATATATATATATATATATATATATATATATATATATATATATATATATATATATATATAGAGAGGCAGCTGTCCCTCCCCTCTTCAAACCCTAAGAATTTTCTTCCTTTCATTCCACAAAAGAAGGCAAGGAGGAAATGAGGACGAGCGAAGAATCATTCGAGCACAGGCAACCAACCTAATAGGTACTCAATTCTTTAATTTCCAATTCGTATTACATACAGTAGGTATTCGAATTTATGCCTAGGAGGGGTTGTGCATATGAGAGTCCTATGTAGGTATTAGAGAATCAAGGAGAAGGGTTCTGTTGCTTATCTTTGCCATTAAATACTAGGGTATCAGGTGTAGGTTTAAGTATTGGGCAACCGAGGTGGTGTTCATCCGGGAGATAGCTAGTAGGCAGGTGTATATGGTTGTAAGAAAAGAGATTATATAGGATCAATTATCACTGGTAGTTCGGAAGGATGTACACAAGATGACCGAGCATAGGTGAAGTCCAAAATAGGTTGAATACTAACCTTTATGTATCAGTTCTGATACATTAGGGGGCAAAGAGCATTCTGGTCCTGGGTATTAACCTACGTATAGATTTTATGAGAACCCAATGGAGTCATTTAGGGGCAAGCAAATTTATATAAGAATTGACAAGTCTTTTTCATCTAGCCTTGATAGCACCATCTCTACCCAACTATCCAGAACTATAACAATATGTTTATCAGTTATGCAAGTAACATGTATTTGTATTTGCCATTACAGATCGTAAAATCAATAATATGGTCGACCAAATGTACACATCATTAGGTATAGAGGAAACTTGCCTTAACACTTTCTTGGTCCTGTGTTTAGTACGGGCAGCAGTGTCAGGCCATAGGAAATAGGAGAAAAGAGCATCAGCAACCCTATTTGCTGTGTACCTGCAGCAGAACATGGGATGATTTGGGTTGGTACATAAATATTGTCACGATCCGATCCCAATATAATGGGTCCAGTCGGATCATGCCCAGCCTGCACCGTTGTGAGACGGCGACAGTATGCTGTATCAAGCAGTGAACACAAGCAGACAAATCTAAAACGGAAAGAAATAACTTTTTTTATTGAATCTGGAATTTAACTAAGAGTCTGAAATGAAAAACACAAGCAAAATATCATTCAATTATTACATTGGTCTTTATTACAACAAGAAGGAAAACAAAACTAAACCAATGACACAACTAATATTCTGGGGCTCCCTGGTCAAGTTCGTACTAGCTACCTCGTCAGGGTTCAGACCAGGTCCGTAGAAAGATCTAAAAGCGAGATCATCGTCGTCGCAATCACCTAAAAATGTTGGTCTCTAGTCAGGAGGGGAGCAAGAATATATTTCCACATCTAACATTCTAAATAATAATAAATGATGCAAGACAGTTTAAAAGCAATATATATTTTTGCTAAATAATAATAAAAGAGACATCAGGCAATAAATCTCAGAAGCTATAATGATGCAATCTACAATGAGTCAATAGTGCGTTTGAGTATATAACTGATCTGTGACCGGCTGGATAGAGGCAATGTGTATACTAGCATTTTGGCCAAATGATATTATATGGTACGGCATAACCCACCTATGCAGTAGGGGTTAGCGCGAGAGAGACAATATTCGGTAACAATGGCTTTGGTCACAGATGTTATACTACTCCCCTAATCAATCTCCGAGTCAATGAGTCAATGAGACAATCAATCAAACGATGTGGAGTCCGAGAGGGATTCACTGTGAATCAGTGTCGCTACAATATACATGATTCTATTGATGTAGCACATTTAATTATTAAATAAAACATAGACATGAAAGATATGAAACTTGCCTTGCTTGTATCCTCGGTATGGAAGGTAACGGCTAGGGTTCGGGATCCGAACCTACATTTAATAATCTGTCCTTAGAACTTATTCCAAAGGTTGGCTAAAAAGGCCACTAAACAAAAACTACGTTAATTATAAACATTGTCCTTTTTATTAGAGAAATAATAATTTAATTATGTAATATTTTGGTAATACTATTTTATTAGTATTTTGTAAATAGGGAAAAAATTAATATATTTTGGAATATTATAAAAAATACTAGCAATTTTTATCGTAAATTATTTTAATAGAAATATCGCGTAAACTCGAAAATATTCGAAATCTAATTTAATATTTTTTTCTAAAATAAAATTTACAAAATATTTTACTAATACTATTTCTTTAGTAAAGAATAACCATTTTTAATAATAAAAACATGTAACACCTTATTTTAGTAAAAATTACGATTTTATTAGAAAAGACATTATTATCTCTAGTTTTCATTCCCATAAAATTTATTAATAGAAATAATGGTTAAATTACGAAAATAAATATTTTTATCTAAAAACATAAATATATAGTGTTGCCTATAAAAATACTATTTTCTATATTAAAGTGTATTTTGACATATAAATATTTATTTTGAAGATAAATTTGTTAACTAATAAAAATAGTAAAATTATGGCAAATAATTGAAATAATGTTAACTCGACTTTGTTCATAATTAAACTTAGATGATAACTTTAAAGTCCATTAAGCTAACTAATTAACATTAACCATTCCAAGTAAACGCTATAAGATATTATTACCGAGTCTAAAATAGGAAACTTAACTAAACTAGCTATCCCGGAATTGACAGAGCTTTGTTCTGTCAATTCCGGTCGGATCAGGAATTGGTTTAAGGTTCTGTGAAATGAACAGAAGGTTACGGGACTGTAAGCCCCCTGAATTTCCTGAATTATTTTTCGAATTTTCTAATGAATTATTTTCAATAATTCATTTCTATATAATTAATTTCGATTTGATTAATTTTGATTTAATGCTCTTTACCGTGACTTGGATTTCTAGAGCATCAGGGATGCCAGTCTCTGGAAACTTCCTTCTTGGAGTTTGTAGTTGACGAGATTATCTTCACAGTGATAATTCGTGTCCCACTCGAACTTGTTCCCTTGTGCTCCATTTGATTCGCGCAACTTCGGGTCAATTTAGACCAATTTATCGTCTGCCGTAATTCGTGATTTAATTTCCAACTTAATTTTCGGGTCCGACATCGGTCCAATCCAGTCGACCCAAAATATGGCCCTGGCCTGTTTTGAGCCAACTATGCAGGTGTCACTTGCGTGCCACAATTTCGATCCCCCTTGTGCTCATATTTCACCCATGATTTAATTTGGTTTAAATTATAAATTAATTAAATCTTGGCCTCGACCTTGTCCAAACTTGGCCCAACGCCCAACCCAGTTTAGTGTGGGCCCTGTCATGACTGCCCATACACCCCACTGGTGTTTTTCCATTTTTGCCTACTCGAAAATATGATTCTTTTATTTTATATTAACATCTCTACCTCTCTCTCTTTTATATATATATATATATACATATATATATATAATGTAACTCTCTCCCTATCCTACTCTCTCACTCCAATTACACAAAGAGAACCCCCCTCAACCCAATGCCAGCCGACCTATTTCCTCTCTCTACTTTCTCTCTACTCTCTCTCTAATAATAATATCTACACTCACTTCTATATATAAATATCTATTCTCTCCCTCTCTAAATATCTAATTTCTCTCTCTTACTCTCACCCCTCACATCATCCCTCTCCCTCTCCCTCTCCCGTACTGGTACAGCACTCTCCCCCCTCTCTCTTTCTAATATTTAAAAGTCCCATTCTCTCTCTTCCTCCCTCATTAATATCACACACACACACTCATATAAAATAACTACCTCTCTCTCTCTTCTAAAACAATCAAACACCAACACCACCACCCTCATCATCAGGCCACCCCCTCCATGCTCGGCCGACCACCTTCTTCCTGGCCGAGCACAGCCCACTCCATCTCCTCCTTCCTCCTCCCTCCATGGCTACTCACCACCATCACCTTCACCATCATCTTTCCATCACACCACCATCAACTACACTACCAACACCACCACCTTCATCACCATCACTTAGCCGCCACCACCTCCTCCCTAACCCGAACCACCGCCACCACTTCAACCGTGCTACCTGGCCGCCGTGCGCCACCACGTGGCCGGCGTGCCACGGCTGCAGCAGCAGCAGCTCGCAGCAAAGGCTGCGACAGCAGCGCACCGGCAGGCCGCGCGCGCACCGGCAGGCCGCGCGGTGCAGCGCCGCCGCCGCCGGCCGTGGCCGGCCCCCCATGGCCGGGCGACCTCGGGCGAGGCCCCCCTTGCCGCCTCCGTCGTCCCCGATGCGGGAAACGGGCGATTCGTGCGTTTTGCATGGGATCCCGCCGTGACGCGCGCGAAGAAAAAATTCAGAAAGTGCGTTTCGCGACAGCAACTTCGTACCGATTTTTCGGACAATCCGACCGTTGGATCGGCGATTTCTTCGCTCCGTCTCAATCTCGGTATATACCCCTTCATCTCTCTCAAATTTCACTCGTTAATTTAGCCGTTTGATACATCAAAACCGGCCACCAAGTTGACGTTTTAATTTGTACTGTTTTTGGACAGTTTCGTGACGCCAACTTCGCGGGTTCGTATCTTCGCCGTCGCAGCTTCGTTTTACGCACCACCAGTTTCGGTGCACAGCTGGTATAACCCTCTTCCTGCCTCCTTTAGATTTCATTTCAGTTTGAGCCTGTTAGGTCGGTCGAATTCGACGCCAAAGTTGGCCGTTCAAATTCTTACTGTTGCACTTGTAAAATTCCATTTTTGAACCCGGGACTCCGGATTCAATTTCTGACACCACCAGTAGACTTGTGGCGTCGTTCTGGTATGTTTTCATATAAAGTTTGCTTGATTTGGAGAACGTGGGCCCTGGCACGCATTTCGGTGCAAAGCGGGTTCCACTTTCTGGGTCAACGGGTCATTTTGAGTTCGGCTCATCGGAATCCAACTCCGGATATACCGTTGAGTTCGTATCGTCATTCTGGACTCGTTGACATATAATTTGCTAGGTTTTAGTGGACGTTGGTTTCGGCACGCATTTCGGTGCAAGTCGGATACCAATATCCGGATCAGCGGGTCATTTTGAGATCGGCTCATCGGAATCCAATTCCGGATATACCGTTGAGTTCGTATCATCATTCTGGATTCGTTGACATATAATTTTCTGAGTTTTGAAGACATTTGCTCCGGCACGCATTTCCGTGCAAACCGGATACCAAGTGTTCGCGTCAACGTATCATTTTGAGATCGGCACATCGGAATTCCATTTCGGACATACCGTTGGGTTCGTATCATCATTCTGGATTCGTAGACATATAATTTGCTAGGTTTTGTAGACTTCTATCCTGACACGTTTTTTGGTGCAGTGTGTCCAACGACGGATATCCTTTTTGCCCGAAATTACCGTTTTTGCCCCTGTCTCCAAATTGGACTTTTGGACAGGCTATCCTAGCTGATTTGACCATTCTGGACACGTTGGTGATATTTATTTTATCATCCGACAACATCTGTAGATTTTTACCCTATTATTATAATCCTTCTCCTTTTGTGGTATTTTGAGTTTCATCGATTCCGGTGATTTCACAATCACTGAAATTGATGTGTTGACCCCGTAGATGTTTATAGAGACTAGCCTTGACCCTGTTTGACCATGGTTGACTGCTTTGACTGAACGTCGAAGTAGAGTCAACATTTGACCTAGGTTAGACTAGTTTTGACCTAGAGTTGACCATAGTTGACCAGTTGACCAAAAGTCAACTGTAAGTCAACCATTGACCCAGTTTGACCTAGTTTGACTTGGTTTGACTTATTGTGGCCTAGTTTGACTTAGTTGACCGAGTCTGACCTAGATTGCGTAGCTTATACTTTAGAATCAAGCCTAACACTGTTGAACCCTAATTAGCTTATATATATCTTATCTCTAGGTCTGTGGCATCACTCTGAGCATCGACCCCATTTAACAGCTCAGGACCGCAGGCGAGTACATTCTCTGATCTTTTCATGCTTGTTAGGACTTATATTCTTGCTTTAGATTACTTTACATGATGCTGTCACGTCATTATCACGGATTGGTACTATATGGATCTTGTTATGCGATGTTATCTCCCTCGGGGTGCATCAGATACAGTTGTCATGTGCTTTTCACGAACATCTTGTATTTCATGTACACCGCTTTCATGTATACTCTTGTGCAATCTTGTACTCTCATGATCACGTGAGCAAACATGATAAAAACCTCTTGTACAAAGTAACGTAACTTGACTGGATCCTTGTGTATTGATTGGGGAGGGTGAGTAGGAAATGGTTATGTGATCAAATCCCATCTTGTACAAACTCTTGTGAAATCTTGTGAAATCTTGTATATGTCCTAAGCCCGTTTATATAACCATATCATGCTCTAAATCACAGGTTACCTACAGTTCTTACTTATCATATATAGATATTTTCAGTTATCAAATCTCTCTCATTTGTACATATATTCTTTACAGTCCATGTATCTTACTCTATGCATGCTTTACATTTCCCAACATGATATGAACTGCGTGAGATGTATTGTACTCGTTCCGCTCCTGACTGGATATGTTATGAAAATATTACAGATGTTGATGCTAGCTGAGGTGGTTCCCACTATTCTTCTCTATGAGTTGCCTGGTAGATATCTTTAGTTAGTCTTGTTGCTCCTTCTTTATTTTCCTGTCTTATGATCATTATAGATTCTAGTTGTTCTAGTGATATTGCTATTAATTCTTGTCTTATCTTCCTTAGTTTTCGTGATGTGACATGAGTACATTTCTAGTTATGAATTCTTAGATGTTGTAGTTAGTATAGTATACTTGACAGCGTTCTACCGTCGATACTGCGGCGTAGGCTGGACGTGGCCCACGTATCCGTATCCGTATATCCGGGTGCGGGTCGTGACAGGGACTACCGAAAGTTGTGACGGAGCACCGAGGGGATGCCTCGGGCTCGGAACGCACATGGGCATGGACACGTGCAAGCGGACGACACGGGAACGCACGCTGGAAAGTCGGACGACGTGCGGGACAGTGGCGGGGCCTTTCGGAGGCTGCGTCGGTCGGGCGCCGCGGGACAGCGACGGGGGCCGAGAGGAAGGGTGTTGCGCCAATCGGCGCCAGCGGGACAGCAGCGGGAGCCGCGTGGAAGGGTGCTGCGCCGGTCAGGGGTTGCTGCGGGAGGCGCGGGCAGCGCTGGCGGCGATCGCCGGCACGGCGGAGGCAGCTAGGGGTCTCCGGAGAGGCGGGGACACCGGGCGTGTCATGCCCCGATTCCGTAGAATCGATAGTCGTCCCCCGGGCGTGATGTCGTACAAGCCTAAGTTGCGCTCGCACAAGGCATAGTCATAAGGTTATCCGAAACACAACAACAAGAGAATACGCAGAGTAAATTGAACACACATTTTAGAGAAGGAAACATAAGCTTTATTAATAATGAACATCATTTTACAAACTCGATACAAAGGCGCCGCGCGGGCTTTTTACAAACTGACTCCATTTCAAAATGAACGTCGACGAGATAGCCATTCCATACATTTCATCCCTTGATTACAACCAGCATTACAAAACCACCTGGGATGATGGGAAGTCGCTCCATCTGTCTTCTGGCCTTCGACAGCGGAGTCTTCAAAAGAGATTGGATCCAAGCTTCAACCGCACGGACGAAGCTTCAAAACACACGAGCGTTGCCTCCCTTCACGTAGCATGCTCCTCTCGATCTATCGCACCTGTAGAGAGAGCGAGGATCAGTACAATCAACATGTACCGGCGAGTGGCTAATTAATTTCCAGGCTCTCATTTGGTTCAAGAGTTTAGATAAAATCATACAACTTGCTTTTAGTGGTCTTTCTAGCCATCCTAGATATTTTCATAAGAAGCATTAAGTTACACCAAGATTTCCTCTGGCAGAGCGTGCCGTGCGACATAAAACTTACCATCACTTTCCCTGTTAGTTGATAACAATTTATATCAAGTGTTTGATATGGAGGTTACTGGCATTAACTAGCCATCTTGGACATAGCCTGGTAATACAGGACCCTTGCAACGCAAGTAGCGAGCCCCGATGCAAGTCCCCGTCTTACCGATTGCCTATTACCCAGCTCGGCTATAACCTGTTTCTTCCTAGGCCGAGTCGGACCCGTGGCCCCGGGTTGCCGCTCGAAGAAACCATCGCCCTTGTCGACAAGTTGTCCATGACCATGATAGGTTAACATGGTGTATTTTAGGATACCGTTGGGGCTTGTTATGAAATCAATTCATTTACTTGGTTGTTTTGCAGGCCTAAAATAATTCTGTCTCTTTTCAACACAACTCATTTCCTTTTTCACTTCTAACACACAGGACTTGTATTCTGCAAGCGAATCATTCAATTTTAATATCATTACCCGAGTACTCATTTCGAAATAGAGGGTCGAGACGAAGAAGGTCAGCCACTCACCTTGAGTTTACTTCGGCGAGAGAACTTGTTAGTCGCACTAGACATCGCCTACGCGATTACCTAAAATCGCACAAACAACCGATTAGAACACTACATTATTCAAGGAGTTCGATAGAAAATGCGAGTTCGAAATGCAAGCCATGAAAACCATCGAAAATATTCACGAAAACGCATTCAGAAAACAAAGCCAAAACCAACACAAGCGGCGTGAAAAGCAGAGCAACGGGAGGTCTCTCCCGACTCAGCCGCAGAGTCAATCCTCGAGGCGCAACCCGCTGAATATGGGACTTGGTTCTGAAGAAGACATTCCATAACGAGGAATGGATCTTAATTCAACCGTTCCCGTTCGATCGACTCGGTCGATCCCGACCTATCGGTCCCGACCGAATCGATAGCGACAGTGTTCCTTTCTCGCGCATCCCGTGGACAGAGTACGGGGCACGATGTAGGGACGGGGCACTACACCATAACCAACTAAGAAAAAGTTTTGTCCTCGAAACTTAAAATAGAACCTACCTCTACGAGAACAATGAAGGGAACTTTTCCTTCATTTCTGACTCAAGCTCCCACGTCGACTCTTCGACCGAATGGTTTCTCCAGAGGACGCGAACTAGAGGAATAGCACGGTTGCGGAGAAGTTTATCCTTGTGCTCCAAGATTTGCACCGGCTCTTCGACATATGACAAGTCCGCCTTCTGGTCCAGCTTACCCAAATCTACAACATGCTCCGGATCGTGCACGTACTTCCGCAATTGCGAGACGTGGAAGACGTTATGTACCTCTGACAATGCAGGCGGCAAGACGAGTTGGTAAGCTACCGGGGAGACTCGCTTCAATATTTCGAACGGGCCAACAAATCTTGGGCTCAACTTTCCTTTCGCACCGAACCGGAAAACTCCACGCATAGGCATCACCTTCAGGAACACATGGTCGCCTTCCGAGAACTCGAGGGGGCGTCGGTGCATGTCGGCATAGCTTTTCTGCCGGCTTTGTGCTATCTTCAATCTCTCCCGTATCAACTTGACCTTCTGCACAGTCTGCTCCACCAGCTCCGGACCAAGTAACTGCCGTTCTCCGACTTCATCCCAGCAAATGAGCGATCTGTACTTTCGGCCGTACAAAGCTTCATACGACGCCATTTGGATGCTGGACTGATAGCTGTTGTTGTATGCAAACTCGGCCAGCGGTAGATGGACGTCCCAACTTGACTTCAAGTCGATCGCACAGAGTCGTAACATGTCTTCGAAAGCTGAATTTTAACTTGGTCCCCAGTGCTGAATGTAGACTACTCCAGAAGCGCGCTACGAACCGTCCATCCCGATCGGAGACGATAGAAACTGGGACCCCGTGCAGCCGAACTATTTCATCAAGGTATATCTGAGCAAGGCGGTCGACGCTCCAAGTAACTTTGATGGCGATAAAGTACGCGGACTTGGTTAGTCGATCGACGATGACCCAGACGGCGTCGTTTCCCCGCGGTGTCCTCGGCAAGCCAATAACGAAGTCCGTAGTGATGTGATCCCACTTTCACTCTGGAATGGCAAGGTTCTGCATTTCTCCGCCCGATCGCTGGTGCTCGGCTTTGACTTGCTGACAGGCCATACATTTTGACATAAAGAGCGCTACGTCCCTCTTCATGCCGTGCCACCAAAAGACAACGCGGAGGTCCTCATACATCTTGGTGCTGCCAGGATGCAAGGAATATTTGGCATAGTATGCCTCCGTCATTATCTCCTTTCTAAGTTCTGCGTCGTCCGGTACGCATAGTCGCCCCTTCACGCGCAACACTCCCGACTAGTCCTCTGCAAAGTCGGACGCTTTCCTTGTCGATATCAGATTCCGCATCTTCTCCAGGTATGGGTCGTCCTTCTGTGCAGACATGATCCTCTCCAGTAGGATTGGTTCCACCCGCAGTTGCGCCAGTTTCACGTCTCTGAAATGAACTCGAAGCTCGATGCCCATTCCTTCCAAGTCACGCAGCAGTCGATCGTTGATGCATAACGAAGCTAAGTACTTCCGGCTCAGCGCATCCGCTACCACATTTCCCTTGCCCGGCGTGTAGTCGATCGATAATTCATAGTCTTTGATTAGTTCGAGCCATCGCCTCTGCCGCAAATTCAGTTCTTTCTGGGTGAAGAGATACTTGAGGCTTTTGTGGTCCGTATAAATCCTGTACGCCACGCCATCGAGATAGTGACGCCACAGCTTCAACGCGAACACAATTGCCGCTAGTTCTAGGTGGTGCGTGGGGTAGTTCTTCTCGTGCGACTTCAACTGCCGGAAAGCAAAAGATATCACCTTATCCCGCTGCATGAGCACACACCCCAAGCCCTGGCCAGAAGCATCGCTGAAGATTTGAAATCCCTCCGTCCCTTCAGGAAGAGCAAGTATCGGGGCCGAAACGAGCCGTTGTTTGAGCTCCTGGAAGGAAGCTTCACAGTCGTCTGACCACTTGAATGTGACTCCTTTCTGGGTGAGGCGAGTCAACGGCGATGCGATCTTCGCGAAGTCCTTCACGAAGCGTCGGTAGTATCCCGCCAAGCCTAGAAGCTTCAAATTTTGCTAACTGATGCGGGCCGTTTCTAATCAGCAACTGCCTCGACTTTCTTCGGATCGACTGCGATGCCCGCGGTGGAGATGATGTGCCCAAGGAATGAGACACTGTTCAGCCAGAACTCGTACTTGCTCATCTTCGTATACAACTGATTCTTTCGAAGGGTTTGGAGTACCGTCCGCAGATGCTCTGCATGTTGCGCTCGATCCTTCGAGTAGACGAGGATGTCGTCGATAAAAACTACTATGAACTTGTCGACGATCGGACGGAACACCCGATTCATTAGATCCATGAAGACGGCAGGGGCGTTTGTCAGACCGAACGGTATTACCAAGAACTCGTAGTGGCCGTAACGAGTGCGAAAGGCAGACTTCGGCACGTCGTCTGGCTTGACTTTGAGTTGGTGATAACCCGATCGCAGATCAATCTTCGAAAACACGGTTGCACCTTGGAGCTGGTCGAACAAGTCGTTAATACGGGACAGGGGGTATTTGTTTCGGAAGGTGGCTTTATTCAATTCCCGATAGTCGATACAGAGTCGCATCGATCCATCCTTCTTCTTCACGAACAGCACGGGCGTACCCCACGGCGAGACACTCGGACGGATAAACCCTCTGTCGAGTAATTTCTGAAGTTGTGCCTTCAATTCCTTCAATTCTACAGGGGTCATTCTGTACGGAGCCTTCGAGATCGGCCGGGTGTCGGGGAATGTATCGATAGTGAACTCTATCTCTCGATCGGGCGGCATGCCGGGTAGCTCGTCCGGGAACACGTCTGGTAATTCTGCCACAACATCGATCTCTCCCGCGTTTGTACGATCCTGTCGCACGTCTCGAACGGAAGCTAGATAGCTTTCGTACCCGGAACGCAGCATCCGTCGAGCAGATATTGCGGAGATCACCATGCAGGTCGGCGACGCCTCACCACACGAGTAGCAGAATTCAGGCACTCCAGGTATGCGGAATGTGACCTTCTTTTCAGCACAGTCTATGGTTGCGTTGTACGGCCCGAGCCAATCCATTCCCAGAATGACGTCAAAGTCCTTCATGTCTAGAACTATCACATCCAGACCGATCTTTTGACCGCCGATACAGATAATCCCGCCAGCGCAGGCTAATTTGTGAGAATTGGTGTGCCCGAAGGTGTGCTTACGCTACGGTCGAGATCTAATGATATTACAGAAAATTTGTGCTCGGCGGCAAAGTCCGCCGATATAAAACTATGCGAAGCGCCTGAATCAAATAGTACACGAGCAGGCACATTATTGAAATTTAGTATACCTGTCACGACCGTATCTGATGCATGCACTTCATCTCGAGTCATGGCGTAGACGCGGCCCTGGGCATTGGGGCGACGGTCTTGGCCATTTTGCGGTGCGGGTTGATGGGCTCGAGGCGCTGAAACTTGATTTCCTGGACGGTGCTGTTGGGGCGCCATTGGACGGTGCTGTTGGGGCGCCGTTGGGTTCGGCCTTCTGGTTGGACAATCAGCACGAAAGTGGCCCCTTTTGCCGCAGTTCCAGCATCCATCCTCTGGTATCTGGCAGTTGTCGATCGTGTGACCGACATGGTGACATCGGTTGCAGTAACGCCGTGGATTACGCCCTTGATATCCGCCTTGGGGCCCATTGTTCGGACGCTTGGTCACGTTGTTTCCTCCCGCGTGGCTAGGACGTTTGTGATTGTATATATGCACAGCGCCGACAGCACCTGGAGGGTATTGGCTTTCAAGACGGAGGGCGTGGTTGAGGGACTCCCCCATCGTTTGGTATTTGGGAATAGACACATGGGCGTAGATAGATGGTCGTAGGCCCACTTCGAACCGTCGAGCACGACTCGCTAGGGAGGGCAGGAATTCTCCAGTAAACTTGGCTAACTTGTTGAACTCTGCTGCATACTGCCGCACCGTCATATTCCCTTATCTTAGCTGTATAAATTCATTCTCCTTCTCTTGTCGAACGGCTTCGGAAAGGTACTCGATCTCGAACGCCTCTAGGAAGGTGGCCCAAGAAATTGTCGTTGTCTCGTCATTGCGTCTGATTGCTCGCTTTTGCACGGCCCACCAGTCGTGCGCGTTCAATCGGAGTAGAAGTTGAGCGCATGCGACTTTCTTGGACTCATCGACACCTAGAAGCTCGAACCGGTCTTCTAACTCCTCCAGCCAATCAATCGCCAATGAAGGGTCTTCAGTGCCACAAAAGGAAGTATGGAAGCTCTTTGTGAATTTTGACACGTCGAAGTTAAAACTTCTCGGTGCCGCAGGCATAAGCTCGGGTACCTCCGGTTCGACTTCACTTTGTATGGCCGCAGGCTCGGTCACGACATGAGTTGTTACGGAGTTGTTGTTGTTGGCCACCACAGTCTGTACAATCTGCTGGAGAGTACCAAGCTGCTTCTGCTGCAACTTGAATTGTGCATCGAATCGGGCCTCGAACTGGGTCTGGCGTGCCTCTACCTCCCGTCGATGTGCCTCTGTCTCCCGTCGATGTTGCTCATTCAGCCGTTGATTCTCCTGAGCTTGTTGTTGTTGCGCTTCCAGCATGCGCAACATCCGTTCCATGGCATCGTTAGAGGGTCCAGGCCTCGAACTACTCGAGCCGCTCGAAGTACTTTCTTCTTTCGCCGCCACATTCACCGTCGCACCTTCTGGGATTTTGAAGGTAAAAATACATTAGTCACAAAACTTACTACGGACTCCCTCGTATGGAACGACATATCTCATCGACACGAGACCAATGATTTGAGACTAGAAACTCGACACTAGAGGCCAAGGACGTAAAGCCGTGCTCTGATACCATTATGTCATGCCCCGATTCCGTAGAATCGATAGTCGTTCCCCGGGCGTGATGCCGTGCAAGCCTAAGTTGCGCTCGCACAAGGCATAGTCATAAGGTTATCCAAAACACAACAACAAGAGAATGCGCAGAGTAAATTGAACACACATTTTAGAGAAGGAAACATAAGCTTTATTAATAATGAACATCATTTTACAGACTCGATACAAAGGCGTCGCGTGGGCTTTTTATAAACTGACTCCATTTCAAAATGAACGTCGACGAGATAGCCATTCCATACATTTCATCCCTTGATTACAACCAGCATTACAAAACCACCTGGGATGACGGGAAGTCGCTCCATCTGTCTTCTGGCCTTCGACAGCGGAGTCTTCAAAAGAGATTGGATCCAAGCTTCGACCGCACGGACGAAGCTTCAAAACACACGAGCGTTGCCTCCCTTCACGTAGCACGCTCCTCCCGATCTATCGCACCTGTAGAGAGAGCGAGGATCAGTACAATCAACATGTACTGGCGAGTGGCTAATTAATTTTCAGGCTCACATTTGGTTCAAGAGTTTAGATAAAATCATACAACTTGCTTTTAGTAGTCTTTCTAGCCATCCTAGATATTTTCATAAGAAGCATTAAGTTACACCAAGATTTTCTCCGGCAGAGTGCGCCGTGCGACATAAAACTTACCATCACTTTCCATGTTAGTTGATAACAATTTATATCAAGTGTTTGATATGGAGGTCACTGGCATTAACTAGCCATCTTGGACATAGCCTGGTAATACGAGACCCTTGTAACGCAAGTAGTGAGCCCCGATGCAAGTCTCCGTCTTACCGATTGCCTATTACCCAGCTCGGCTATAACCTGTTTCTTCCTAGGCCGAGTCGGTCCCATGGCCCCGGGTTGCCGCTCGAAGAAACCATCGCCCTTGTCGACAAGTTGTCCATGACCATGATAGGTTAACATAGTGTATTTTAGGATACCGTTGGGGCTTGTTATGAAATCAATTCATTTACTTGGTTGTTTTGCAGGCCTAAAATAATTCTGTCTCTTTTCAACACAACTCATTTCCTTTTTCACTTCTAACACACAGGACTTGTATTCTGCAAGCGAATCATTCAATTTTAATATCATTAACCGAGTACTCATTTCGAAATAGAGGGTCGAGACGAAGAAGGTCAGCCACTCACCTTGAGTTTACTTCGGCGAGAGAACTTGTTAGCCGCGCTAGACGTCGCCTATGCGATTACCTGAAATCGCACAAGCAACCGATTAGAACACTGCATTATTCAAGGAGTTCGATAGGAAATGCGAGTTCGAAATGCAAGCCATAAAAACCATCGAAAACATTCACGAAAACGCATTCAAAAAATAAAGCCAAAACCAACGCAAGCGGCGTGAAAAGCAGAGCAACGGGAGGTCTCTTCCGACTCAGCCGTAGAGTCAATCCTCGAGGCGCAACCCGCTGAATATGGGACTTGGTTCCGAAGAAGACATTCCATAATGAGGAATGTATCTTAATTCAACCATTCCCGTTCGATCGACTCGGTCGATCCCGACCTATCGGTCCCGACCGAATCGATAGCGACAGTGTTCCTTTCTCGCGCACCCCGTGGACAGAGTACGGGGCACGATATAGGGACGGGGCACTACAGGGCGGAGGTCGGCCGGCGCTGACGCGGCTGGAAATGGTCCGTCGGCGTCGGTCGACGGTCGGAGATCGGCGCAAAAACGTGGCGAGAGTGGTGTCGATACGACCGGGATGTCGCAGGGAGTACGGAGATGGCTTCAGTTTCGGGAACGAAGGAGCGGGGAAGAAGATATGAGAAATTTTGGGAGGTAGAAGAGTTGGGATGTTCTGTGAATGGAGAAAGGTTTCTGAATGTTACTATATATGAGGAAGAGGGAACGTGGGGGTTTCCGCGGAGTGGGTGGATCTGAGGAAGAACCGGGGTGAGTGGGAATGGGTAAGTCATGGGTTTCGGGTTTGGGCTTGGGTTTGGGTAGCTAAGTTATTGGGCTTAAGTTACCAACAAAACAATGGGCTCACAAATATTATTAATAAACATGCAATAATAATAACACACAATCATGGGCTTCACAAATATGCATATACTGTATGTATGTATGTGCGCAAGCGAACAAGTGTGGTTGCCTACACAGATTTGTGCACATATGGGTGTCCAATGTACAACGCCTATTAGGTGCACAGATATGTGGGATTGAATATAGCTACTGCAAGAACACTAACTCCTATGAAAACCAGAGAGTATACAAAACCTAGGTGTGGGCATGGTGTATTAGTAACTTGTGGGTTCATCTTGCATATCAGATGTACATGGGTGTGATGTATATGCCAATTTATACTATGGCATCCCTAGGAAGTATCTGAACTTGACATGGAACTGGAAAATAAGGAAAGACCGCAAACAAGGATGAGTTAGCCTCTTCGAATCAGTTCTTGTATAGGTACAATCCTACAGGAGACATTACCCTAAGGTAGGGGAAAAACTGGTGTCGAGTAAGTTTAAGGAAGACGGGTAATGGTGCAAAACATTAAGTAACAAATGAGTATCAGTTTTAGACTAAGGAGTATGAGTCTGAACCATAACACAGTAAGAGTATGTAACATTTAAGCAGTGTAAGAACTGCCTTAGTTAGTAGAAATTCTAAACTACAAGCCTTACCAGGAGGTGAGGGTAGGAATAGAATTGAAAGAATTAGGTGTATGACTATAGGTTTATAAAGGAAACAATAAAGAGCGTTGGGCCACCAATCCTAAGATACCACAAGCTAGTGAGTACCCGTGCCTATATAAATTAGTGGACTTTTACCTGGGTATCAGAAATGAGGGTCATAGTAGGAATATAACAGACATTAAGTTGAGCATTAGAGGGTAATATAGAGATTATGTAGGCAAGTGCACAAATTAGTAGTGGAATACCAGGATAGTAGGTATATAAGTGAATAAAACCTGAGCATTAATATACCAATCTGTTAAGAAAATCACAGAGATCGACCATACCTGCCTATAGGGCATAGCAGTGGTACTGGTAAGACTACTAGAGCATATAGATATAAACTGTAATTAAGATGTAAATAAAGTAGAGGAGCCTAAGAGGTGAAATTCTAGGGGAGACTTGGATGCCATACAACTCAGACCTTAAGTAAAAGCTAGAAACATAAGGGTAGTTAGCAATAACTAAAGAAAGATTTATTGTAGTTTAAATTCATGTGTTGATTCGAATTAATTCACAAGAACAGGTTTTGGAAACTTGGACTCAGCACTCAACCCATATCCATAGCTCAGAACCACATGTAAGTATATCTTGCCTCTCTTTACAGTTATTTAGATGCTTATCCTCTTTTTCTTTTGCTACATGCCGTTATCTAGTTTTCCTCTCGTTGACTGTTGACATGCATTTTCTCAGATTATATATACTAATTTAATTGCTTATTGATATATAGTCCTTGTTCACAGTTGGCCTTGCTAGTTTATATTGGATCTGCTTCTCATATGTACTTGATTGAGACGTATCATAGAATGAGTACGTTATAACTGAACTGCTATACCTTTTTTTCGATTTCTTCAACCTGTGAGTCTACACTAGGGGCGAGGGTTGACTATTAGAAATCATCTGCGATTCCACATTAGGGACGACGGTTGATTGTCTTGAACTAACTTGCGAGTCCATACTAGGGGCGAGGGTTAGTTATTTGTTCAAACCTGCGAGTCCACACTAGGGGCGAGGGTTTGGTTACTCGTTGATCTTTTGTCATGTGTTCACCTGTTTTTCTTTCGTCAGTTCATTTACGCGTAGTTGTTCACATATTCGTGTATCATTATTACTTAGTCTTTTATGTTTATATCCCGATTTTCTTTATGCATGATAAACTGTTAGATAGGCATATTTTATGTATCTTGTTAGTCCCCTGAGGACCTGGTGATCTCTTCCGGTTAGTCGAGGTTGAGCCAGGTGCAGACAGACAGGTTTTATGAGCCCGCACCAGACCACAGTGCAACTGCAGTTGATGGCGTTGTTGATGCTTATCATAGTTGGACTTAGTTATTTTATTTTTCTCTCTACATTTTATTTCCGTCTACTGGTAGTGGATTTTTCTCCATCGGGCGTGACTTGAATTCTTGATACTCGAAACTCCATTTTATATTATTCTTCATTATTCAGTTCTTTAGTATTTATTTATTATTCATTTGAGTTAGTTGTATCATTTACTTCTGTGGATGAAATATAGATTGTCTTGGTCGTCTTAGACTTCTATGATTTACGTGTTATAGACAATATTTTACCGTCGGCACTGCGGCGTAGACTGGCTTGTGCACGCACTCGTATCCCGAAAAGTGGGTGCGGGTCGTGACATCCACACATGTACAAATTAATGTCAACTTTAATGTAGGGGTATATTTGGAATTGGAATGACAAAAAATTTAAAGAAGAGTGTTCAATAACAGCACCACCCACACACACACACACACACACACACACACACACGCACACACATATATGAGGGATCCGTATTTTCTCATTTTTTGCATCCCCAAGTATCCCCATGTTAACAACCGTTGGTGTCACGTCCCACGAACTAGAATACTGGAGAGCGGGGGCAGACACAGCCAGCTACGTATATTGAAGTGCAACCCACCTCGCTATACGGTCACGGCTGTCTAGATACATGAGGGTTTAACTACAAGCCATCAGTCTCTTATGGTCATGAACAAGCCTATTGTCTCAATCTCTAGCAAATAATAGCAGTTACAAGATGTCAGAGCACCAAGTATATAATAGTAAGACGTCCTATACATTACATATTTGGATGATCATGACACTAGTCATACAAAATGCGAAGACTAGCAAGAGTTTCAGTCATACATGATCAACCCTAAGGTCTGTTAATCATGCTACAGCCCGTAGGCAGACAGTAAGTAAAGTATAATCGAGCTAACACGTGCTCGTTGGCTAAACGCCTCAAAAAAATATTTTTACAATAGAGTTGTCACTCCCCGTTCCCGGAATGCATATTTTTATACATGTACAACTCATGTGTATTTATTTAGTATTTATCATGTATTATTCTGTATTTAAATTTCTTTAAATTTTCATGTTAATTAATTATCTGCTCTTTAAATTCCATGTTAATTTATTTCCTACAATTTTATTTCCTGCAATTTTATTTTCTGCAATTATATTTCTGTAATTTTATTACCTGCATTTTTATTTGTTGCTTTAGTCTTAGTGGGTTTCGGCTTGGGTGGACCTGTGCAACCCGGCCCACTAACTCCCACCTACCACCCCTTCCTATTTAAAGCTTCCATCTCTTTCTCTCTCTTCATTACTTCATTCTCACCATTACTTCTTCTTCTTCCTCTCATCACTCCCCACCACCTACCAGCAGCAGGAGAAGGCAAGTGCAAACTTGTTTCTCAATCACCCATTTTTTGGTTCATTTGGCTTCTCCTTGTGATTCTAAGAGAGTTTAGTTCTTAGTATTTTGGATTTCGTCGGCTGGTTTTCTCTAGATCTAAGTTATAGTATTTCGGCTGTTCATGGGTTCTTAGTCCACCAACTTTGCGTGTATTTTCTCTGGCACTGGAACAAAGGCTCCATAGGGCGAGCTCGGGAGATGTTGTACGCACACGTTCTTACGTGCTCGCGTGAAACATCAGCCCAGTCACGCACATGTCTTTACGTGTTTGCGTGTATTTTTAGTCACGCTAACGTTCTCATGAGCGTGCGTGTATTTTAGTCACGCTCATGTCTGTGCGTGTCTGCGTGACTTTTGAGTTACGTCCACTCTGTGCGTGCGTGTATTTTTAGTCACGCTCGCATTTGAGAGCGTGTGTTTTCAGTCACGCTCGCGTTGTCTGCGTGTATTTGAGTCACGCTCCTGTCTTTGTACTGCGTGCGTGACTTTTTACGCTCATGTCCCCGAGCTTGCGTGCGTGACTTTTCAAGATCACATTGTGCGTGACTTTTGGCGTGCGTGACTTTTCCTCACGTTGCGCGTGCGTGCGTGAATTATTTGTCACGTTCATATGCTCACGTTGCCAGTACGTATCACTTGTCACGCTTTACTTTTCACGCTCACGCTTTCCTGAGTGTACTACTTCTTTTTACGCTCGCTCCTTCATGCCAGACTTGGCGTACTTTTCACGCATACGATTCTTGCGTGACTTTTGGACTTAGCTTAGACTTGTTAGCATGACTTCCTGACTTGGAAGTTTTTATTTGTTCTATATTTTATTCATTTAATGTTGGCATGATAATTCCCTATTATATCCTTATGCCTTTTTACATGAACCCAAAAATCTTAGCATGTTAATATTTTAATACCTATGGTTGTGTATTAGTGCCATGTGTCTAGATTGGTATATGGATATCCAGTGAGACTGGAACTTGACCTTGAGAGTTATAGACTCAACCCTATTTAATGCTAAATGACTTTCATGCCTTATCACCATTAATGACGATGGTTATTTGACTAATTGATCATGCGTTCCTAGTTGGAACTAAGAGACTGGCTAGTCGTCTTATTGAAATAAATGAATGAGACACGTTCATGTTATGAACTATTGCAATCGACTGGCTGATCCCGAAATATTGACATACATGCACATGCAGGCTTCAATATATTTATTTATTTATTTATTTATTTTCTACAAAAGAAGCATGTGTACTTTATGGTCAAGGCATGATTACCGTGGTTAGATTTGATTGTTGCATTACGCTATGTAAGACCTGCAACCTAACCGCACTGGTATCGTTGTAGAGTTGTGCATATCGTACCCCGTACGAAAGTACTCATTTGAATGACCATGATCCACGGCATGGGATTTCACTCAACGTAGGGACTATTAAGTTAAATAAAATAATGATTGCATGGAGAATGGATTCCCGAGTTCTTACATGGCAGTCCCCTTGGGACGAGTAGTACCCGACGGGCCGGCTAGTTCCCACAGATACTGTAAATCTGCCACACGGGCAGGGAACAGTATCTGCTTTTATTATTATGGTATATTGTATATTGACGGACGTCCTGCTAGGACTCGTCTAATTCATGTATGGCGCACATGATTGACTGGATAGACTAGCCTTGCTCGTACATAGTAAGAACTGAGGAATCCCTAATTGCATAATTCCAGGATAACTTGGAACTCACATTAGCAAGTCGTAGTAGTTGATTGGCCGTTCAAGATGATTTGTTTGTGTACTGCACTACTCTGTTACCTAACTGGGATGATCAGAATGTCAGGACATGACGGGCCAACTTCTATCCTTGTTTGGTTGGGAGGTTGGTCCGAAGTGTCGTGATGTGATGTGAACCCTAGTGGAAAGCAGAGATCTATTATCATTATATTCTTTTACTTACTGGTTTAGTCCTTCATATCGTCCTTCCTTGTGGTACTTGCTATTAGAGGTCTAACCTCTCTGGTTTTGCATGGCCAGATTTAGAGCCGGTTCCCGAGGATCCAGCGTACTTCTACCTCCAAGATGGTCAACACTAGGAGAATGATTACAGGAGGACTCGAGTGGGTTCCTTACTTCACCGCTCGTTTTGTTATTTACCTTTATACTTAGCCGTTTGGCACCGACATGTTAGTCGGATTGTCTTGTACTTACTTTTACATGATTGTAATTAAGTCAGACTGCAGCTGATAACAATTGTGTATACTTGCTATACCATCTGGCTATGTTTTGTAAAGCCAGATCTCAAGAACATTTTGACTGAGCATTTGGGACGCCTTACTGCTTTATCTTACATGTTCTCTATTTCTGTTTCCTTGCTTGAATAATTGAGACAATAGATGTGTAATGACCATAGTAAGACCTTTATGTAGTATGCACCCCCTCGTCTGGTTAGACAGCATTGATCGTATTATACGGTATTCATCTACCCGTAATACGTAGCTGGCTGAGTCATTCCCCCGCTCTCCAGTATTCTGGTTCTGGGGCGTGACAATGTTTTAGTGGACAGCAACAACATTTGGGGTGTTTTGATTTATAGGATGTCTCAATCACACATGTTTCCTCTTGATCTCCTGATTCGTTATTCTCAACTCTTGCTTGACATTCCGGTATCCTTTGACTTTATTGATCCTTCATGTCCGGTTGTTTGATTGTTCTTTTGTCCCTTTTCTTAGAGGCACTTCGTCCGCACCTGTCAGAGTTGGACAGCAACAACATGGGCAACATGACCAGGTCGGTCAGCAACAAGGGCCAGTCTCACCTCAGGAGACTATCCAAGAAGAAGTGATAGTAGAACCAGCAGCTGAACCGCAGTATCCGGAGGTTCCACCACACCAATCGTTCCACCTACCTTGGGAGTAGACATACCAGCCCTTCTGGAGATCATGAGAGGAATGATGGCTGCTCAGCAACATCAGATGTTAGCCCAGCAGCGCATGCACACTCAGCTACAAGAGCAGAATGTGTTGCTCAACCAAGGATTGCAGACGGCTTTGGAAAGAGGAGTGAGGGCTGATTCAGGAGCATCAGCCAGGTTTTGCAAGTACAACCCCCGCCGTTTCGAAGGCACGGAGGATGCCATTTCAGCGGATGCATGGCTTAAGGATATGGAGGCTATTCTGACAGCAGCTAAGGTACCGGCAGAAGAACGTGTGGATCTAGTGAAGTTGTTACTTCAGGATCTCGCACGCGATTGGTGGGAATCAGAGGAAGTGGGCATCAGGCGTCCTGTGGCTTGGGACGATTTTACAGCAAGATTCAAGACCAAGTACTATGGAGTTGTGGCGCGGTTTGAGCTACAGCAGAAGTTTATCAGCCTCAGGCAGGCTGGCAAGACTGTAGATGCTTATGCAGCAGAATTTTGCAGATTGAGTAGATTTGCCCCAGAGATGGTAGCAACAGAGAGCCAGAGGGCTATGAGGTTTCAGCAAGGGTTTCATCTTGAACTCTTGCAACTGATAGAGGGGCACAATTACCAGACTTTTGATGAGATATTGACGGCAACTCGAAGGCATGAGATCACCATTCAGAGGCTTGCGACAAGGACTGGGGGTCAGAAGAGATCCCACAGTCAGATTGAAGGAGGAGGGGGAGCAGCGCCCCGAATGCCAGCACCATCCGCTGGCATTCGTATCCACGATGTGGCGATACGAGGGTCAGCACCACCCAGGCAGCAGCAGCAACAACAACAGAGGAAGAACCAGCAACCCCCGGCGGGCTGCACTTATTATAGGAAGATGGGACACACTAGAGATGTGTGTCGGACATTGAATGGACTATGTCTGATATGTGGAAATCCAGACCATCGGGTTACCACATGTCCCATGAATTCGAGGTCAGGAGGACCAGGGCAGCAGTTTCCTGCTCTGCCAGCACCAGGGGCAGGCCAGTATCGAGGACCAGCAGTGGCAGTAAGGCCGTTGGCACAGCGTCCGTTAGTACCGCAGGCTCAGATGTTTCGGCAGCAGGGACCGCCGATACAGCAACACCAGCATAGACCACCCCAGCATCATCAGGGCAGGGACCAGCAGCAGCATCAGGCTAGGCCGCAGCATGAGAATCAGCAAGGAGGTCGAGGGCAAGCATTCACTTTGTCCTTGGAAGAGGCATTGGCATCGGGAGATGTTGTGGCAGGTAACATTCTCGTCGCCTCATATCCCGCAGTAGCATTGTTCGATTCGGGAGCATCCCATTCATTTATATCTGCACGATTTGCGACACGGCTAGGAATGGAGTTCGAGGCATTGCCAGGGAGGTTGAATATACTCACTGGTAATGGGCTCGTAGAAGTTAGTAGAGTTATTCTAGCGTGTAGTGTTGTGGTTTGCGGGCATTCCTTACCCGCCCAGTTGATAGAATTTCCTGTAGGAAATTTTGACGTTATCTTAGGCATGGACTGGCTGAAAGACAGTCATGCGACAATAGATTGTCATAGAGGGAGTGTATCTTTTGATATTCCAGGCATGAAGAGGTTTACCTTAGTCAGATCAGAGGCAACTCAGCAAGAGCAGGGAGTAGTGACGGCAATGGAAGAAGTTCAGGTTCCGAAGGTAGTTGAAGAATTTTTAGACGTGTTTCCCGAAGAACTTTCCGGTCTGCCACCGGTTAGAGATATTGAGTTCAGTATAGAATTGGCACCTGGAACTAAACCGATATCAGATCGGGTTTACAGAATGGCGGATTCGGAGCAGGCCAAGGTATATCAGCATATAGAGGAATTGAAGGAGAAGAAGTTTATCCAAGCTAGTGTATCGCCGTGGGCAGCACCAGTGGTACTTGTGGGGAAGAAGGATGGATCATCCAGATTGTGCATCGATTACAGGAAGCTTAACGCGGCAACAGTGAAGAACAAGTACCCATTACCCAGGATCGACGACTTATTTGACCAGTTGAGCAAAGCTAGAGTTTTCTCCAAGATAGATCTTCGTTTAGGATACCATCAGGTGAGGGTTCGGAAGGAGGATATTCCCAAGACAGCATTCAGGTCGAAGTATGGGCATTACGAATTCTTAGTAATGCCGTTTGGTTTGACCAATGCTCCAGCTGTATTCATAGATTTGATGAACCGCATCTTTATGCCATATTTAGACCAGTTTGTCGTTGTGTTTCTTGACGACATTCTCGTATACTCTGCTAGTGAAGAGGAGCATGAAGACCACCTCAGGAAAGTGTTGCAGGTTCTGAGAGAGAACCAGTTGTATGCCAAGCTCAGTAAGTGTGAGTTCTGGACGGATCATATTTCATTTTTAGGTCACATCATATCAGGAGCTGGAGTAGCAGTAGATCCCAAGAAGGTAGAAGCAGTAGAGAGTTGGCCAGTACCCAAGACCGTAGCAGATGTGCGGAGTTTCTTAGGATTGGCAGGATATTACAGAAGGTTTGTGTCAGATTTTGCAAGGCTTTCAGCGCCCATGACCCGCTTGACCCAGAAGGATGTGCCATTTGTTTGGTCGGCAGAATGTCAGGCATCATTTGAGACTTTGAAGCAGAAGTTGATATCAGCACCTATCCTTACATTGCCAGTTGGGCCCGGAGGTTTTACAGTATATTGTGATGCGTCAGGTAAAGGACTTGGATGTGTCCTTATGCAACATGGGAAGGTGATAGCGTATGCATCTAGGCAGCTTCGGGACCACGAGAAGAATTACCCAACTCATGATTTGGAGTTAGCGGCAGTAGTGTTTGCTCTGAAGCTATGGAGGCATTACTTATATGGTGACCGAGTGGAAATATACACAGACCATAAAAGTCTGAAGTACATCTTTACTCAGAAGGAATTAAACATGAGGCAGAGAAGGTGGTTGGAGTTGATTAAGGATTATGACGTGGAGCTTCAGTATCATCCAGGCAAGGCTAATGTAGTAGCAGACGCTCTTAGCAGGAGAGGCGGCGCATTTATGTTGACAACACAGAAGCACATCTTAGAAGACCTTCAGGAGATGGGCATCGAAGTTATACTTCCTAGTGATGTAGGAGTTCTAAATAGTCTGCAAGTTCAATCTGACTTGGTAGACAGGATCAAGGCAGCTCAGGCACAAGACCCAAGGATTCAGAAGCTTAGGGCAGAATGTGAGTCAGGACTCAGGAAGGAGATGAGGATTCATGAAGATGGTACACTTAGGTTCGGATCGCGTCTATGTGTGCCTAGTGGAGATATCAGACAGGATGTTATGGCAGAAGCTCACCGTTCTCAGTATTCTATTCACCCTGGAGGGACCAAGATGTACCAAGATATCAAGCAGCATTTCTGGTGGAACGGAATGAAGAGAGAGATAGCTAGATTTGTTTCCCGTTGCTTGGTATGTCAGCAGGTGAAGGCAGAACAGCAGAGGCCAGCTGGGTTATTGCAACCACTTCCTATTCCAGAATGGAAATGGGAGCATATTACAATGGACTTTGTGACCGGTTTACCAAGATCACCAAGTGGTAAGGATGCTATTTGGGTAATAGTGGACCGACTTACGAAGGTAGCGCACTTTCTTCCTTTCAGAATAGGGCAATCTACAGAAAAGTTGGCAGAGTTATATATGCAACAGATAGTCAGGCAGTATGGAGTCCCTGTCAGTATTGTGTCAGATCGAGATACCCGCTTTACATCATATTTTTGGAAGAGTTTACATCATAGTCTGGGTACCAAGTTAAGGTTTAGCACGGCTTACCATCCGCAGATGGATGGAAAATCAGAAAGGACGATTCAGACTTTAGAAGACATGTTGCGAGCTTGCACTCTAGATTTTGGAGGGTCTTGGGAGAGTCACCTGCACTTGGTCGAGGTCTCATACAACAATAGTTATCAAGCCAGTATCCAGATGGCGCCATTTGAAGCATTATATGGTAAGAAGTGTAGGTCACCGCTTGCATGGGATGATATCGGGGAAAGGAAGATGTTAGGCCCAGAAATGATTGTTCAGATGGTTGAAGTAGTTAAAGGAATTAGAGAGCGACTTCGTGTTGCGCAGGATCGGCATCGTCATTGGACGGACCAGCATCATAGGCCGTTAGAATTCTCTGTTGGGGACCACGTATTCTTGCGGATCTCACCTACTCGTGGGGTCATTAGATTTGGCGTTCGCGGGAAATTGAGTCCGCGGTACGTGGGCCCATTTGTTATCCTTGATCGGATAGGTGATGTTGCTTATCGTTTATCACTCCCACCTTCGTTACGAGAGGTGCATGACGTGTTTCATGTATTTCAATTACGTAGGTATGTATCAGACCCAAGCCATGTCCTCGATCATTCTGAGCTGGTTGTTGGTACCAACCTGTCTTACGAGGAACAGCCTGTGTCCATTTTGGACCGAAGAGAGAAGATACTCAAGAACCGAACAATTAGTCTTGTCCGTGTTGCTTGGGGTCATCACTCCTTGGGAGAGTCAACGTGGAAACGTGAGGATGATATCCGATCACGGTATCCACACCTGTTTGACTCACAAGGTATATCTCTTTCTGTATACCTTGATTGTCTTGATTTCTCATGCTTATCGCTTTATGGGTAGAGCTACTTGATATCGTAGATTGATGGATTTACATATATAGTACTTGCTTTTGATATGGTAAAAACAAATTACTTGTTCACTAGAATTGCTTGATCACTAGAATTGCTTGTATTAGTTTAGCCCCGATGTTTCTATCCTGCTTGGATTTGAAATTCCGAGGACGGAATTTTTCTAAGGTGGGTAGAGATGTCACTCCCCGTTTCCGGAATGCATATTTTTATACATGTACAACTCATGTGTATTTATTTAGTATTTATCATGTATTATTCTGTATTTAAATTTTTTTAAATTTTCATGTTAATTAATTATCTGCTCTCTAAATTCCATGTTAATTTATTTCCTACAATTTTATTTCCTGCAATTTTATTTTCTGCAATTATATTTCTGCAATTTTATTACCTGCATTTTTATTTGTTGCTTTAGTCTTAGTGGGTTTCGGCTTGGGTGGACTTGTGCAACCCGGCCCACTAACTCCCACCTACCACCCCCTTCCTATTTAAAGCTTCCATCTCTTTCTCTCTATTCATTACTTCATTCTCACCATTACTTCTTCTTCTTCCTCTTATCACTCCCCACCACCTACCAGCAGCAGGAGAAGGCAAGTGCAAACTTGTTTCTCAATCACCCATTTTTTGGTTCATTTGGCTTCTCCTTGTGATTCTAAGAGAGTTTAGTTCTTAGTATTTTGGATTTCGTCGGCTGGTTTTCTCTAGATCTAAGTTATAGTATTTCGGCTGTTCATGGGTTCTTAGTCCACCAACTTTGCGTGTATTTTCTCTGGCACTGGAACAAAGGCTCCATAGGGCGAGCTCGGGAGATGTTGTACGCACACGTTCTTACGTGCTCACGTGAAACATCAGCCCAGTCACGCACACGTCTTTACGTATTTGCGTGTATTTTTAGTCACGCTAACGTTCTCATGAGCGTGCGTGTATTTTAGTCACGCTCATGTCTGTGCGTGTCTGCGTGACTTTTGAGTTACGTCCACTCTGTGCGTGCGTGTATTTTTAGTCACGCTCGCATTTAAGAGCGTGTATTTTAGTCACGCTCGCGTTGTCTGCGTGTATTTGAGTCACGCTCCTGTCTTTGTACTGCGTGCGTGACTTTTCACGCTCATGTCCCCGAGCTTGCGTGCGTGACTTTTCAAGATCACATTGTGCGTGACTTTTGGCGTGCGTGACTTTTCACCCTCACGCTGCGCGTGCGTGCGTGAATTATTTGTCACGCTCATACGCTCACGTTGCCAGCACGTATCACTTGTCACGCATCACTTGTCACGCTTTACTTTTCACGCTCACGCTTTCCTGAGTGTACTACTTCTTTTTACGTTCGCTCCTTCATGCCAGACTTGGCGTACTTTTCATGCATACGATTCTTGCGTGACTTTTGGACTTAGCTTAGACTTGTTAGCATGACTTCCTGACTTGGGAGTTTTTATTTGTTCTATATTTTATTCATTTAATGTTGGCATGATAATTCTCTATTATATCCTTACGCCTTTTTGCATGAACCCAAAAATCTTAGCATGTTAATATTTTAATACCTATGGTTGTGTATTAGTGCCAAGTGTCTAGATTGGTATATGGATATCCAGTGAGACTGGAACTTGACCTTGAGAGTTATAGACTCAACCCTATTTAATGCTAAATGACTTTCATGCCTTGTCACCATTAATGACGATGGTTATTTGACTAATTGATCATGCGTTCCTAGTTGGAACTAAGAGACTGGCTAGTCGTCTTATTGAAATAAATGAATGAGACACGTTCATGTTATGAACTATTGCAATCGACTGGCTGATCCCGAAATATTGACATACATGCACATGCAGGCTTCAATCTATTTATTTATTTATTTATTTATTTATTTTCTACAAAAGAAGCATGTGTACTTTATGGTCAAGGCATGATTACCGTGGTTAGATTTGATTGTTGCATTACGCTATGTAAGACCTGCAACCTAACCGCACTGGTATCGTTGTAGAGTTGTGCATATCGTACCCCGTACGAAAGTACTCATTTGAATGACCATGATCCACGGCATGGGATTTCACTCAACGTAGGGACTATTAAGTTAAATAAAATAATGATTGCATGGAGAGAATGGATTCCCGAGTTCTTACATGGCAGCCCCCTTGGGACGAGTAGTACCCGACGGGCCGGCTAGTTCCCACAGATACTGTAAATCTGCCACACGGGCAGGGAACAGTATCTGCTTTTATTATTATGGTATATTGTATATTGACGGGCGTCCTGCTAGGACTCGTCTAATTCATATATGGCGCACATGATTGACTGGATAGACTAGCCTTGCTCGTACATAGTAAGAACTGAGGAATCCCTAATTGCATAATTCCAGGATAACTTGGAACTCACATTAGCAAGTCGTAGTAGTTTATTGGCCGTTCAAGATGATTTGTTTGTGTACTGCACTACTCTGTTACCTAACTGGGATGATCAGAATGTCAGGACATGACGGGCCAACTTCTGTCCTTGTTTGGTTGGGAGGTTGGTCCGAAGTGTCGTGATGTGATGTGAACCCTAGTGGAAAGCAGAGATCTATTATCATTATATTCTTTTACTTACTGGTTTAGTCCTTCATATCGTCCTTCCTTGTGGTACTTGCTATTAGAGGTCTAACCTCTCTGGTTTTGCATGGCCAGATTTAGAGCCGGTTCCCGAGGATCCAGCGTACTTCTACCTCCAAGATGGTCAACACTAGGAGAATGATTGCAGGAGGACTCGAGTGGGTTCCTTACTTCACCGCTCATTTTGTTATTTACCTTTATACTTAGCCGTTTGGCACCGACATGTTAGTCGGATTGTCTTGTACTTACTTTTACATGATTGTAATTAAGTCAGACTGCAGCTGATAACAATTGTGTATACTTGCTATACCATCTGGCTATGTTTTGTAAAGCCAGATCTCAAGAACATTTTGACTGAGCATTTGGGACGCCTTACTGCTTTATCTTACATGTTCTCTATTTCTGTTTCCTTGCTTGAATAATTGAGACAATAGATGTGTAATGACCATAGTAAGACCTTTATGTAGTATGCACCCCCTCGTCTGGTTAGACAGCATTGATCGTATTATACGGTATTCATCTACCCGTAATACGTAGCTGGCTGAGTCATTCTCCCGCTCTCCAGTATTCTGGTTCTGGGGCGTGACAAGAGTGGAAGAACAAAACAAAATCCACTCGTTTCCAGGGTTACGCCTGGTGGTCACCATCTGGCTGGAAGATAGGAAGATCCTCTGGAGCTGCTCCGGTACCTGGCCATACAAAACCAGCTGGGTCAGATCCCAGAAAGAGCAAGTGCCACAAAGGAGGCTTTACTTAAGAACTAAAACCAGCATATCAGAACATGTACTAAGAAAGATGATAATAAGACAATAAATGTAAATAGGGCAATAAGTGTCAAGAGAATGAGAAACTATTCCGTTCAGTTATTAATAAGGTAAGCATGAGCAATTATGTTTCGAAGTAGCCCGGTACTGGAACAAGACAAGAATTGGACTGGTTAGACTCCATCCAACATTCACGACCAAGCAATAATTACGGCTTGATACTTTAACTAACTAGGGTTATCACAGGCCTAGTTACTAACAAGATGCAATGAGATGTTCCAACAGCCACAAGCCCTGCAGACCATCCAGGCTATCCGGACGTAATTTGGGGGATTGAGTTCATGTGGGTACATCGTCCCAGAAACGCATGTACCCTTAAGTAGCTTGGTGGGTGAAACACATGACAGTGTGCTGGAAATGTGCCATACTCGACGGCAGGCTACAAATCCCATGATGGGGCGCCCAGATAACGGGATTGCCTGTAGCTGGGAATCTCTTCATGACTACTGGATTATTCTAGTTATTAGCTTTAGTCAGTTTCAGTATGTACCCCTGACCGTGGTACTCAGGGGTCCATGCCCTAGACATGATGCAAGACAATATTGGTTCATTTGTATAAACACAATCGCCCACGGTGTCCAGGCCATTCATTCTTGTCATGTCATGTTAGCCGTCGCAACAGCATATCAAGGTTATCATGTAGGTTACTTATCAAGAGTGCGTCACGATGGGCCACTATCATGTCATGTTACTTGTCAATAGTGCACCACGACGGGTCACTATCGTGTTCTATCCCTATATTATCATGTCGTATTTATGTAAAAGTCATGCCAATATTGAAATCATGCCACGTCCAAAATATAACCCTGCCATGAGGGTTGCCGCAAAAGACTGGCCTCATGAGGGTTGCCGTAAAAAGCTGACCGCATGGGGTTGCCGCATAAGGCTGGCCGCATGAGGGTTGCCGCAAAAAGTTGGCCGCATGGGGATTGCCGTATAAAGCTGGCCGCATGGGGGTTGCCGCAAATGGCTGGCCGCATGAGGTTGCCGCATAAGGCTGGCCGCATGGGGTTGCCGCATAAGGCTGGCCGCATGAGGTTGCCGCATAAAGCTGTCCGCATGAGGTTGCCGTAAAAAGTGTTCTTCTCCTCCAAAGATCCGAAAAGAAGAATCATGGAAACCATGGCTTCAAAGCTCTATTAATCCTTCATTTAAAGTCAAAATCCGGACTTCCATAGGTCAAAATGGGGTAGAACGAAATTCTCTACAACATGGAACAATCAAAACTTAAAAATAACAAGGTTTGATAGATCAAAACCCAAAAAATCCGAAAATGTAACAAACTTAGATATACATGAAAGAAACCATGGAAATCAAAAATGCTAAGTACTAAAGTATCTTAGAATCCCGTGAGGAAGACAATGGAACAACAAAAATTGAGTTCCTCCATGAAGCAAGTTGTACTTGCCTAAGCTCTTGGTAGGTGGAGAGAGTTAATGGAGGAAGAAAAAGAAATAAATGAAGAAGTGAATGAGGAAAGAGAAAGGGGTTGGTAGCTTATAAAGAGGGGTTAGCATGTTGGACCAACCCAACCGAGCCAAACCCAAAACTAAGCCATGCCAATATTAAACCAATGCAAGATTAATCCAAGATCAAGCTAAGCAGGACAAGTCTAACTACGGGTTGGGATTTCGTACACGTATACTGAAAATACGTATAACGGAAAACGGAGGTGACAGTTGGATCTTAAACAACATCTAACGGTGGATAGCAAAGGAATGCTTGGGGATATAAAAAAAGGGGGACGTGGATCCCTCGTCATATATATATATATATATATATATATATATATATATATATATATATATATATATATATATATATAATGCCAAAAGTTAGACTTCACCGTGTAAGTTTTCTTTCCAAAAATACCCTTACTGATATTTACTAATTAAAAAAGATTACTTAAAGTTAATATGGATAACTAGGTAATTACGAGAGATGTCTTTTGGTCTTTCCAGATAATCTTACATGCATGTATAAAATAATATAATAATAAGTTTAGAATAATTAACATTGATGACTTTTAGTCTTCCTAATAATAATATACTACTATTATTTATTTTTTCCAAGTAACATAAAATACGTACAACGCACGTGCACATATACTAGTACTATATAATACCAAAAATTGGTTTCACCGTGAAAGTTTTCTTTCCAAAAATACCCTTCAATACATTTACTAATTAAAAAAATTAATTATAATTATAATTAATAAAGGATATAATAAAATATGTATTAAAAGTAGGCATGCATGAATGCATATATTAGATGAGCCAAAAGAGAAAACTTAAAATATTGAGCCTCATAAATGAATGATAGTTAATAAGGACATGAATCCAAGAGACAGTGTAGGCAACTGAAGTTATCATTTGATTTTTTTTCAAACAATATAAAGTACATGCAACTCATGCACCTACATATATATTAGTATCTATACTACTATATAATGCCAAAAGTTAAGCTTCACCGTGAAAGTTTTCTTTCAAAAAATACACCCTTACTTATATTTACTAATTAATAAGATTACTTAAAGTTAATAGGGGTAACTAGGTAATTACGAGAGGTATCTTTGGTCTTTCCAAATAGTCTTACATGCATGTATAAAATAATATAATAATAGTAATATAATCATAAGTTTAGAATAATTAATATTGATGTCTTTTAGTCTTTCGAATAATAATTTACTTTTATTATTTGTTCTTGCCAAGTAGCATAAAATACGTGCAACGCACGTGCACATATACTAATATATATAATACAAAATTTTGTAGGCTTCATCTTAGAACTTTTATATTCCAAAAGTGTCATTCTCCACCTTAGACCATCTCCAATTAGGCCTATCAATGGTAGACCAAAAATTCGTATCCGATCCGTATTCAAATCGAAAATATCCGAAATTTCGGATACGGATACGGATTTGGATATCATATCGGATATTTATCGGATATCGGATGCAGATACGGTAAGTGTCATATCCGAACCAATAATATCCAAACCAATAATATTTAAATTATTTAATAAATTTAAAATATATTGGGCTATCAGGAATTCAGGATTCAGCCAAAAATCTGTTATTTCTGCTGTTTCTTGACAAAATATGTCGTTTCAATGTGAAAATCTGTTGTTTCTTGACAAAATCTGCTGTTTCTTGACAAAATATATCGTTTCAATGTGAAAATCTGTTATTTCTTGACAAAATCTGCTGGTTCTGATTTTTTTTCCCTTTAAATATTTTTTTAGTAACCTTATTGGTTCGGATATTATATGATATCCACTAAAATTATCGGTAACGGATACGGTAGCCAAAACTTATATCCGATTGGAGATCGGATAGTTATCGGATATATCCGATAGTTAATGGTTCGGATATGGTAATGCCAATATCCGACCAATAAGCTACCACTGACAGGCCTATCTCCAATGGTGATTTCTAAACTTGAGTTCTTATCCTATTTGACATTGTGCTTTAAGGAGATTTCTATCATAGTTGGAAGAGTTTATACATAGAAATTGTAGACATACAAAAATGCTATCCAAATGGTTCTCCATTTCTATCCTATGTGTCACATAGTAAAATGACCAATTTAATGATGTGGGGCTCAATAATAATTGTCATGACAGATAGGAGAATTTATATGAGAGTTTCTACATGTAGAAACCCTCCTAGAAAATTTTCATTCTACATCATTGCCACCTAGGATAGAAATGGTAATAGAAATCACCATTTGGAAATTTTTTTTCTAAAATGAATTTCTTCCATAGAAATAGAGAAGATAGAAACCCCATTGGAGATGGTCTTATATACCTCAAAATATGCTTAAGTTATGTATGAATAAAGCATACAAATTATACACCTCACCACTAAAACAATTACTATATATTAATCACACATTTCCAACTGGAATAAATGTTCACCAACTCAAAAATAAATTTAATTTAAAGTATTTTATAGTATTTTAAAATGGATTTATTGTGTAAGTATACATTTAAGAAGTGACAGATAATATAGACAAAAGACATGTGCAAGTACATGCACAAGTTTGACTTAGTATTACATTGATGAACCATACAACTAATTGCTTGCAAAAAAATAAGTAGAAAATCATAATGTAGATAATAAATATAATTAATTGGATCTCCTTCCTAAGTCGTATATACATTCAACCCTTCCATGTTTAACAAAAATCCCGGAAGAACTCACTAGTTCTTTTTTCCCTCCAAACTCATCAATTACATATCGTTGGAGTACATGCATCTTATCTCTTGATTGTAAGTTCTTTCCAGCGTTCACGTATTAAAATTCTATTATAAGGCCCAATTTTGAGTTCCTATTTGAATTTATGTAGTTGAACCGTAAATCTAAAAGATTAATAATAATATAGTAAAAAAGAATTTAATTACATATATTTCCAGAGACAAATCCCTAAGGCCTCGTTTGGTTACCAGAATTTGAGCTTGGGAAAGGAAAGTGATTCCTTTCCTATGTTTGGGAGCCAAAGAAAAGTTGTTGGAAAGAGAAAATGATTTCCAAGAGGTAGGAAAATAGGGGGTAAAGTGGTTCCTCCCATTTATCTAAGGAATCACTTTTCCTCCAACTTTTTCGCATTTATTACAAAAAGTTTTGACCAAAATATCCATGTTCATAATATTATTTACCATTTTTATCCATAATATCTTTTAGACAAAAATATTTCTAAGTAATAATTATTTTTATTAGCACGAGAATATTTTTGAAAAATTGACTTGATTTTATTTACTTTTCTTACAAACACCAAATGCTATATTGAAAATTAAAAATATATTTCGGCTATAATTTTGATCTTTCCAAACACGAAAAAAAAAAGTTTATAAGAATTATTATAATTTTCTAAAGGAAAGAAAATACCAAGAAATCAATTTCTTTTCCTTTCCATTCCGCGAACCAAACGACGCCTAAGAGTCCACCACGTGTATCATGGATCCATACACGCCCATTAAAAATACAACTCATGGATCACATGTCCAAGTGGCTCCAAATCAAACATCAACTCTAGGTTTCCTCACCAAAACGCGTTACGCTAAACTGCACCACCCGGTGACCACATCCCACCTTCCCCCCTTATAAATCTCCCAACCCTCCAATTCCTCTCTATCTATCAAATTAAAGAAGAGAGGAAGAAAAAAGAAAAGAAAAAAACAGAGTGGAAGAGGAAGAAAGAGGAAGAAAGTGCGGTGTGGTCCTCCGCCTCCTCTTCTCCACCAACTAACCAACCAATCAGCGATGGAGGTCCGCCGGAGAGCCAACTTTCCCGCGAAATCTTCGTCGGAGGGAAAGGAGGAGAAGAAGGTCCATGCTTCGGACGCGCTCCCCCTCCCGATCCGCCACACCAACCTCCTCTTCTCCTTCCTCTTCCTCGCCTCCCTCTTCTTCCTCATGCGCAGGTGGAGGGAAAAGATCAGGCTTTCCACTCCGCTGCACGTCGTCGACCTCGCCGAGCTCATCTCCATCGTCTCCCTCGTCGGATCCCTCATCTACCTCCTCTCCTTCTTCGGCATCGTCTTCGTCCAGACCATCGTCGACGACGATGAAACCACGGCCAGCAAGAGTAACATTCCTCCCTCCCCGTGCCCGCTCCTTGTCGACGCCGCCGGCAACGCGAATGCGAAGGAGGAGGAGACGAAGAAGAAGGCCGTCTCCATCGTCGCCGCCGACGCCGACGACGAGGAGGTCGTCGTCTCCGTCGTGGCGGGGAGCGTCCCTTCCTATTCCCTGGAGTCCAGGCTGGGCGACTGCAGACGCGCCGCAGGTGTTCGACGCGAGGCCCTAAAGAGGATCACCGGCCGCGAGATCGAGGGTCTCCCTCTGGACGGCTTCGACTACGACTCCATCCTCGGGCAGTGCTGCGAGATGCCGATCGGCTACGTCCAGCTCCCCGTCGGGATCGCGGGCCCGCTCGTGCTCGACGGGAGGGTCCACTACGTCCCCATGGCCACCACGGAGGGGTGCCTTGTGGCCAGCACCAACAGGGGGTGCAAGGCCATCGCCGAGTCGGGCGGGGCGGCGAGCGTCGTGCTGAAGGACGGGATGACGAGGGCACCGGCCGTCAGGTTCGCGACCGCGGCCAGGGCCGCGCAGCTCAAGTTCTTCCTAGAGGAGCCTGACAATTTCGACACGCTCTCGGTCGTCTTCAACAGGTGATATTTCCAGCTCCCGACTTTCCGTGTTGTTAAGTTTCATGTCTCAACACTCTAGCCACTTGAGGTACCAGGTCTCGACTATATGCAACATGGGTAGTTTTTATCTCAAATAAAGAAAATGGTCCATTTATTGATAGAAAATGATGAAAATGTCAACTTTGTTAATGTCGTCGTATGGTACAAAAATGCTAAATTCTTATTGGTATCCAACAAAAGATTGGATTTTTGCTACATGGCTAGAGATAGTAATTAGTATTGTATGTTTCTGCTATAGGAAGTCGCCAATTCATTGCTCGGAAATATTGGAAATGCGTGTACTTTGTCTAAAAATGTTTTTCTTGTTCAGGTGCATATGCCATTTGGGGCTGGATTGAGCGAGGAGATTGGATCTCTTGATTCTCTAATAGATATCACAGTCAACTTCTTGTTTTTTTTGTCTAGGACGTTAAATCCAATGTTTGGTTATCATACATAATTTAGTTATATTATTTCATAAATAACATTAGGTGGTGCCATAAAAAAAACAAAAGGAATTAAGTTCTTACATCGTCTTCCCGACCCCATTTAACACTGGTGTTACAATTCTTTTTGTATAAGGTCATCTTATTAGCAATAATAATATATATTAAAGAAATAATTTAGTTGAAGACTTGACTGCTAGATTTAGTGTTTTGACTTTGAAACATTACAAGATTCAAGATAGCCTGTCTTAACCTTATTTGCCGGTTTATCACTTGTTGCCGGGCGGTCGGTAACCCCACAAACCTGCTGGCTTGAAAACTTGCAAATCTTTGAGGAGGGTAAAGTAGAAATTTTGTAATTTTCACGGGTACAAGTCATCCTACCCACGTAGCAATACTGTATATTGTTTCAGAAACATAGTGATGTGGGTTCGCTGCAATGGTCCCATAATTTGGGGATTATCTACAATTAACCGTTGAATCTATCTTACATGGTTAGATTTCTCTTTCTGAAGCCTACATGACATTTTAATTTTTTTACTAATTTTGTGCATTCTAGCTATATGATGAGAGTATTAATGCATTTGTTTTCTTTCTTTCCGTTTCTATTTTACGTTCTCTGCATGGGCTTTACCTATAAGTTTGGGGCTTGTTTTTTCAAAATTCTTCAAATTTTAAATAACATCTGAGATTCTTTCTTCCTGTGTCATCAGGTCAAGCAGGTTTGCTAGGCTCCAAGGTATCCGGTGCTCGCTTGCAGGAAGGAATCTGTACATGAGATTCACTTGCAGTACAGGAGACGCAATGGGAATGAACATGGTGTCCAAGGGTGTCCAAAATGTCTTGGATTACCTTCAGAATGATTTCCCTGACATGGATGTTATCAGCATTTCTGGTTAGTTCTTTTGTTCTAAGCCAAATTTAGCTTAGATTTATCTGTTCTTATGAATTCAATAAACTGCTACGTTGGTCGTGTAATTTTTAAGTCTAAGGGGGACATCACTGGTATTATTTGATATAAGGTTTAGACCAAGTAAGGGAGGCGGAGTAGTGGGAGTGGATTCGAATCTCAGCCTGGGCAGAATAAAAGTGGGAGGGTTTTTTGGTGCTAGTAACCCAGGACATGGACGGACACTAATGACCAGCCTTATCTCAAAAAAAAAAAGATCAAGTGAAGGAATCAACTGTTTGTAGCTCACGAATACAACTCTGGGCGATTTCCAGAGTGTCACCGTTGTTTAAGTTAGGGTTTAATTGATTGTAAGAAATTTCATTGAGTAGTTTGAAATACATCTGGAAAAGAAATAGTTGGACTCTACTGCTATGTTACCTTGAAGCTGAAAAGTTGAATAATAAATATAATGTCTAAACCATTATCAAAAGTTGAAGTTCCCAAGGACCAAAATGTTAAACAGGTCAGTATTAGTCCATAGGGAATCTAATTGATTATATGTTCTAGGAAGTATGGATACTCCAAAATTGGTGCAGTATATAAAAGTTGGATATATATCGGACATGACTCCGACAATCCAAAACACACAAGCCAAAACTAGTGTGGTAACCGTATCGCCACACCCATATTGTTTTGCTATACTTACAAGATAGACATGTATTCATGGAGAAAAATAAGCAAGAATTCTTGTGAGCTTATGAGATGCGCCTTTCAGTGTTTGGAATGCTCAGATTGCACAAAACAATCATTTATCTTGTTTCCAAGCCATTGTTAGAGAAGCATGAAAGCTGTTATTTATTGATTGCTTTGGATCTGAAATCTATAGGATGAATATGGTATCCTTAATATGCTATCACCCTCGTGGGATTCTCTCCATTTTAAAAAGTGGATCTGAAGTCACGTCATGCTGGATGGCCATTGAAACTTATTTACGTTTGAAAATGACCTTGCGAGCTTGGCAAAGATTTGTCAAATTTGAACGCATTAGGTCATGCTACTTGATGTCCACATCTTGTTGATAATATCCAACACTAAGACTTGCTGCCCTTTACTTTGTGAAACATCTTATTGGAGGGGAGTAAGATTATAACTTAGGGGTCTTAATACATCTCACTGGCCTTTACCCCCCTCAAGATACAGTAACTAACTCAGCATATTATGGACTATAACATCATGTTGGCCTGCTACTCTGCTTAACATCACATGGAGAGTATATAAATATTACATCCACCTCTCATCCCCCCTCTAATGTAGTAACAAACTTGACTGGTATTGTTAAAAGAATATGAAGAAAGTAGAAACAAACATGATAAGTTGCAAGTTTTAGATGGCTGTACTTTGTATAATGTATAATTAATATTTTGATCTATGAATATCCTATAGTTTTAGCTTGATATAGGTTGTTCGTTGCATTGCTTATCAACTTGTAATAGATATTTAGTACAGGGCTGTTTTAAATACATTTACATATTATATTCAACCTTCATATAGTTACTCTATAGGTTAAAACATTGTTCTGCCTGACTGCCTAATCCTTTATTCATGCTTTGACAATTCATTGATCGGTGATGTCTCTTTTTTGTTCAAAACAGGTAATTTCTGTTCTGATAAGAAGCCTGCTGCTGTTAATTGGATCGAAGGGAGGGGGAAGTCAGTTGTATGTGAGGCAATTATCAAGGAGGATGTGGTGAAGAAAGTTTTGAAAACCAATGTCGCCTCACTTGTGGAGCTAAACATGATTAAGAACCTTGCTGGGTCAGCTGTGGCTGGAGCTCTTGGGGGTTTTAATGCTCACGCCAGCAACATAGTTTCTGCTGTCTTCATTGCGACTGGTCAAGATCCTGCTCAAAATGTAGAGAGTTCTCACTGCATCACCATGATGGAAGCTGTAAATGATGGGAAGGATCTACATGTCTCTGTAACCATGCCTTCCATTGAGGTAAATTCGACTTCCCCATATATATATAGGCGTATCGAGGACACATATCGGCAAGCTGATCACTCATTTATCTCAATGAATTTTCACTCACTCCTCCGTTTCCAGTATCAGTATTAGACACTTGGACAAGGTCTATCAATGTAGTCGTTGGATATAATTGCTTCTGAGAGTAGTATAGTTAAATTTCACTTTATCAGCCAGGTTGGTGGCTTGGCTGCATGAAGAAGAGCTCACTCACTGTTAACAATTTCAGGTGGGTACCGTCGGGGGTGGGACCCAGCTGGCCTCTCAGTCAGCCTGCTTGGACCTACTTGGGGTGAAGGGTGCAAGCATGGAGTCCCCTGGGGCCAATGCCAGGCTCCTGGCCACCATCATAGCTGGTGCTGTTCTCGCCGGAGAGCTCTCCCTCATGTCTGCCCTTGCCGCTGGCCAGCTTGTCAAGAGCCACATGAAGTACAACAGGTCCTCCAGAGACGTGTCCAAAGTTGCAGCTGCCTGACCAGACTCATCTGTACATAGGTGGGGACAGCTTATGGAGCATGAAACCATCTTTTCCAAAGTTGTTCCTTATTAAGTTTTTAAGGTAAAACCCCAAGAAAAAAAAAAGAAGAGAAAAAAAATAAAAAAAAGATAATTAGTGCTTGTGTTGTTCACTTCTTCACCATGTGATCTCTGGCATGGGGTCATGGAGCAAAGGATCCTTTATGCCTTGAGCCCCTGTTGTTTGTTGTATTCTTCTATTCATGTATGGAAAATGCTCTCTCTTCTTGGAAGTTGGTGGTGTCATGTGATTCATGTGGTGTGATTCTCTTTTTTTTGTTGTTGTGTTGGTGAGATGCATCATTTGATGAACCATGTGACCGCAGCAAGTAATAATAGTATGTGCATTTCTGCAAAAGATCATTTGTGACCTGATTTTGTCTGGGGAAGGTGTGATCGCAGTGAAGGTTTGAGTTCCAGGTGCACATGGAATGTCTGGAGGAGATGCTCTGCTCTACTCTACCGTTAGCAGTGGCCCCTTGCCTCTTCAATTATTTGATGAGGGTGGAGGTCGGTAGGTTTCAAGTTTTCCCAAGAGCCTAGAATTCGAACCTTGTGTGTCACGACGCAGAGATTAAACATGTGCCTAACTTGCCTATAAATATATAATTTTGCGATGAATAAATATTATCAACTCTCCTGTATTATCATACCATGTATGCCCTGGTCCTGATCTATGGCAGACATGCCAACCGTAGGGGTGAGCATTATTCGGTTTTAAACCGAACCGAACCGAATAAGAGGTTCGGTTCGGTTTTAAAAAAATTCGGTTAGGTTTCGGTTTTGAAAATATTAAATTTTTTTATTCGGTTTCGGTTTTGGGTTTCGGTTTCGGTCCAAACCGAAAACCGAATAAAAAAATTTAATTAATTTATATATATATATATATATATATATATATATATATATATGTGTGTGTGTGTGTGTGTGTGTGTGTGTGTGTGTGTGTACTATATATATAAGTATTAATATATATAGGTACATACTAAATATATATAGGTATATACTAAATATGTCTATGTATATTTAGTTACAATATATATTAACAAAAAAAAGCTCAAAAAAATCAAAAAAATATGAATAAACCGAATAAACCGAAAACCGAACCGATTTAATACGGTTCGGTTTGATTCGGTTTTGGGCTAATTCGGTTCGGTTTCGGTTTTGCTTATTCGGTTTCGGTTCAATTCGGTTTTGGGTTATTCGGTTCGGTTTAAACCGAATAAACCGAATGCTCACCCCTAGCCAACCGTAGGGTCCAAAATTTTGAGGGATACAAAAAAATTTGAGGGGCACCAAAAGTTTACATTTTTTTTTATTTAAAATACTTTTCAGATTATATATATATATATATATATATATATATATATATATATATATATATATATATATATATATATATATATATATATATATATATTTCGGAAACTCTTCTATATGATTAAGATCTTTGGAGAAATAGAGTTTGAAATTGTTTCAATAACGATATAATTAGCTAGTTGGACTGGCGATTTTATTTTGTGCAATTGAAATTTGCCAATGGCATGTTCTGTGAGTTATGATTTTTATTTTTATTTTTGACATTCTTGTTATTTTATATTTTCATGATTTACGTATAAGTCTTTTTAATTTGACAGCATTGACTGACTCACATTTTTCACGCGGACCTTGGATCACGACGCACCTACGTCATTGGATTCACAGCGTTAAAGCACCTATAAGGATATTTTTAGCAAGTTTTGTGATACTTTTCCGATATGTCACTCGTGGGGCCTGCGAGTGACGCTCTGAAAAAGTGTTGCTAAACTTACTGAAATATCCTCACAAGGGTAGCTAGATGCTGCGGATCCAACAGTGTAGGTATAATCGCTATTTGAAGTTCGCACGGGAAGACGTGAATTTGTATCGGTACGGTTAAATCGAAAATATACTTATATGTAAGCATGAAAATATAAAATACTTGTATGTAAGAATTTCAAAAGAAACTGAAATTCGCCAGACTGCATTGCGTATACATTTAATACAATTTATTTATTTTTTTTGAAAATTTTGCACATAAGTCTTATATTTAAATGATTTTTATTTGAGTATATTTTAATTTGACCGTATTGATACGAACTCATGTCTTTTTCGTGCGGACCTTGTATCACGACGAGACCTACGTTTTTGGATATGCAGCGTCAAGCTACTCTATAAAAATATTTACAACAAGTTATGTGACACTTTTTCGGAGCGTCACTCACATGCCCCAAGGGCGACGCCCCATAATAGTATCAAACAATTTGTTAAAATATCCTTACAAGAATAATTCGACATTGCGAATCCAAAAGCATGTCTCATGGCGATTTGAGGACCGCAAAAAAAAAGTGAGCTTGTATAGTACAGTTAAATTGAAAACTAGACTTATATGAAATTCATGTAAATATAAAATACTTATATGCAAGAATATCAAAAGAATTCAAAACGCAATCCGCTAGTCGGTCTAGCGAATTCCAATTGCACAAATTGAAATTCGCTAGTATGACTGGCAAATTGTAGCTTTGTTGGAAAAATTCCAAACTTCTTCCCTACAATCTATTTTCCAAAGTTCTTCATCATGTAGAAAATTTTCAAATTTTATTTCTTGGTTCCTAAATATTTGTTTCGAACTCAAGAATAACACATGAAGCTAGGTTTGTGTTTGGTGCATGAACTGAAATATTTTCTAAATTTTATAGCCGTACCGAAACTAACACAGAAAACCTTTTTTATGTAATCACATCAATAATACATACTTTGTTTCCTACTATGTGAGGTAAAATCAATTTGAATTTTTGTTATTTAGTCATTATTTTGTGTATTTTAGGATTATTTTATATAGATATCATTTTATTTCTTTTAACAGTTATTGATTTTAAGTTATCTTATAATAAATATTTAGATATTGAGTTTATCTTCTTTTCATTTCTTGAGAGTTTATAAATAGTCTATAAAAATTATTCATTGAAGAATTGATGAATGAACTGAGAGAAATCTACTTTTGAGTTTATATTATGTAATGCCAAATTTTACAGTGGAATTTCTTTGTTGGGAATCGAACATAGACATGTCAATGGATAGTCGAAAATTCGAATCCGATTTGATTCCGTATCCGAACTTTTGGATATTATTCGAAATTTCGGATATCGGATTCAGATATCTGAATATTTTCGGATATTATTTTTTTTCGGATACGAATTCGGATATTAAGGTATTCGAATCCGTTAATATCCGATCCGACTTTAAATTGTAAATTTCGGATATCGGATTGGTATATCCAAAATTTTATATATATTATAGCATAATGTATATGCAATATATATTAATTAATAGAGAGGATTAAATGATTTTATTCTCATCTGAATTTTACATAAATCAATTCATTTGTTATTTTTTTTTACCTATATATTATAATATAATTCATATATAATAGTAATATATATTAATTATTATTTACAACAGAAGATGAAAGGGCTCAAATATGTTGAGCAATATATATATATATATATATATATATATATATATATATATATATATATATATATATATATATATATATATATATATATATATGAGGAAGGATCAAGATCCCCATATTTTTTGCATTCCCATACATCCCTCCTATTTGCACCGTTGGATGGTGCTTTAAGTCATCTAATCTTAACCGTTGATTTACCAATGGTTAAGATTAGATGACTTAAAGCACATCCAACGGATGTGAACATGGGGATGCATGGGGATGCAAAAATTGTGGGGATGTCTATCCTTCCTATATATATATATATATATATATATATATATATATATATATATATATATATATATATATATATATTTGAGCATTCTTGAAATTTTCAAGAGAAGATGAAGGACTCAAATAGAGCAATATGTAGAGCAAGTCAATCGAGGATTCTTAGAATTTTTAACAGAAGACGAAATGGCTCAAATAAAGCAATTGAATTTGGTTTTAGGATATTCGGATAATAACTAAATTTTTAATATTTCGGATTTCAGATTTTGGATATAGCGTTCGATTTTTTAGCTAATCGGATTGGATATTATCCGATATCCGTTAAACTAGACGGATACAAATTCGATGTGTCAAAGAAATATCCGTTCGGATATCGGATCGGATTTGGATATTATAAAAAAAATGGATATGGATACAGATATTGGCCTGTCCATATTGATAAGCATCCGTTGACACCCCTAATCGAACATGTACTACAAGTGCTCCGATACCGGATACCGTGTCTGAGACTTTGTCGCAGCAAAAATTTAGGCTAACCCACCTGAAAAATCAATCTCCGTCTAACGAACACCAAATACAGATAAAGACAAGTATATAAGTCCTACAAGCGCTCTGATACCGTGTATGAGATGTTGCCACAACAGAAACGTAGGCTAACCCACCTGAAATAACCAATCCCCGTCTATCAAACACAAAGCACAGATAAAAATAAGTATATACGTCCTGCAAGCGCTCCGATACCGTGTTTGAGACGTTGCCGCAGTGAAAACTTAGGCTAACCCACCTGAAATAACCAACTCCCGTCTAACGAACACCAAGCACAGATAAAGCAAGTATATCGCTGTGTCAACCTCACATGGACAAATTCCAATCTATATAACTCAGATGTTGAACCCTTCGTTCTATTAGGTTCTATGATAAACCCCTAAGAGCAAAATGCAAACTTTCTTTTAGATCTCCTGTGGATGAGCACCCCGAATCTCAATTTTTGTACTGTGCTTTGTGCCTTCACCCTCACCCCATATATATTAGGACGAGAAAAATCATATTCTAGGTCATAATATGATTTTCTAGGTAGATTAGAATCATATTACACCTAAAATAATCCATCAACATCATATTTTAGATCATAATAGGATTTTCATTAATAGTAAACTCTCAAATAAGAATCATATTACATATAAAATAGCCCAGTACCAATTATGTACTTCCAAATCAAATCAAATCAAATCAAATATTTAATTAGATTTGG
>JANAVB010043216.1:1370607-1405607 GCA_029216955.1 Iris pallida | reverse complement strand
AGACTTTTAAGTTAAAAAACATAATACCAGGCAAGCATTAGTATCCTGACATCTGTATGATCCGCTTCCACGTCAGAACAGAAAGACTCAATACATTCAGGCCTGTTCAAATGGACAACAAAGACAGGAGTATTAGCATGTTTGTTTCCGGTGATACAGAAAATATAATAAGAAGTGCAAATCAGTTTGACAAATAAGAGTCCAGGAAAGATTGCAATTTTTTGTTTTGTGCAAAAATAAAATAAGAAGTGGAGGATATATGAGGAAAACTATATAATACCTTGATTGCAATAAGTGCACACAAGTTGCTATTAATTAAATCATGAAAACAAGCTTCTAAGTGATCTTTCAGTGTAGAAAAAGACAGAGAAAGCCAATGTTACTAGGTAAGAACAGCTTATTGACAAATTAATAACATAAATTAACACCATGAAGAGGAAAATCATACCAGGTCCTTAACAAACTGAATTTGAAGGTTCATCGTTAACTTTCCCAATAGCTTCAAGTATTGAGTAGTAGATAATGAGATCATACTCATTAGTGACTGACTTATATCCAAAAAACAAACCTAAAAGTACCAAAAGATGTTTAACTTCTTCAAGCTCGATCTTCTAACAATAACTCAGATGTCAATTTTTTTAAAAATAACATGAAAATATGAAAACTAGGATAAGGCTAATTCTTTTAACAAATGCTCCAACTAGGATAAGGCTAATTGTTTAATTCTTTCGACATTGCAAGAGATTGTACTAAAGTATTTACTGTTTATTCCATCTCCCCAAGATAATTCTGCTCGATCATGATCTGACCAACAACACACGAATCGAACGTATACCTGTCCTGAGGTACTCTGGGGGCGTGAATGCCAAATTAGTACTATAGCTCTTCCCATCCCTGCTATTCTTCATGAGGCCAAAACATGACAGCCTCGGATTGCCATCCTAACAAGTGTACAAGATTAAGAACAAAATTTGCAACCAAAAAATAAATAAGAGGATTTGAAACGCAAGAACAGATGAACAAACCGAGCAATTAGTTATTATGTATAGAACTATAATCATCGGACCGGACTAAATAGTATTGCAACCAAAACAAAGAGTAGAGATCATCAAACAATTCTTCATTAAGAATTATAACAGATCCATGTACACCTTAAATTTATGATCAATTACAAGATAACTAAATACAAGTAATAAATAAATAAATAATAACTAAAGGAAAATACAGATGGCTCCACAAGGGGCTGGTAGAGAAATACTGAGCTGTCATGCTAGATATTCATTCAGTTTAGAAGAACTACCAAATACTACACAGCAAATGAAATATCAATTATGTAGATGCCAGTAACCAAGTGTGCAAAGTAACTAATTGTTCAAGATCGACTTTCCCCAAATAACTAACTTATAACTACACTAGTAAATGCATGTGCAGAGTAATAACGTATAATAAGAATATTATTCAATTCTAGTCAAATATCTCTTTTAGCTCATGTGGTTAAGGCGTGAGGTATTTTTCTTGTTTGGTTGAGTTCAATTCCTCCTCATGTTGACAAATTTAAATTTTTTTCACCAATTTTTTACGCAGTTTATTTTAAAATAAATAAACGGACCGTAATATAATGACGGCTTAGACGGCTCAAAAGTGAGCCGTTTTGAAGCCTCATTATATAGTGGAAGATGTCCAAAACTATAAGCAACAGAAAACCATACTAATTGAAATACGTGATGAATAATCTAAAATTTAGAGCATTTATCTTCAGAATTCATTGATCGAAGGGATTCCTCGAGAACCAACCAAATGAACAATCAACAAACAATGGTTCCATAAACTACCAAATTTATGATTGATTATCGAAATTATCATGTGCAGGAACTACCATATAGTGGACATTGAAGTGCAAGGAACTACCAAATAGTGGACACTCAAGTGTAGTCAACAAACAATTGTAACGACCAACATAAAAAGCTTACAAAATAGATGCAGGAACTACCATATAGTGGGCATTCAAGTGTATTTAATGGATTTCATGTGTCAGGTTTAGCTGCACCGTAATTGCCATATAAATATCCAATATTTTGGTCAGGAATATTCAGGAGAAATTAGAATCACAGCTGCTGCACCTTTAAGATTTGCAAAAACTCAAAAATGGAACCTGACAATTCTCATTTTAATAATGCAAAAAATGTCGACACTTTGAAGTTGCTATATCCTCCAAATGACATCTAAGTTGGTCATATATACCGTTTATTACCAGATTTGAGGTATAAACAAAAACCTGTTGCCCCAACAATTGTTATAACAAACTGGTGTCACACAGACCACTATATCTGCAACTAGAGCAACTAGAGCAATCATAGTTCTATACATAATAACAAGTGTACAAGATGATTATAGTTCTATACATAATAATAAGATTAAGATTAAGAACAAAAAATAAATAAGAGGAAGTCGGAGCAGAGCTCCGTCAATTAAAAATTAAATAAAATAAAATAATAAGCGGACCGAGATCGCGATCCTCTGGCTCGAGGACGGAGGACTTGAAGCTTCCCAAGCAAACAAATTTCGCTAAAGAAACAAACTTTCCATAACAAAAGTCCTAAAGTTATAAGAAAAAACAATCACCAACTACACCAGTTCCGAAATTAATCCACTGCAATTCCCAATATTCTCAACATAATCAACTAAACTTACTATTTTTACATCAAAATCAAGAAGCAGGAACATATAACAAAATCAAATCTTTCTCCCAAAAAAAGAGAGGAAGTTTTGGTTTTTTTTTTTACCAGGGCGTGGAAGAGGAGGATGACGAAGAGGTCGGTGGCTGAGGCGAGGCCCCCGAAGCCCTCATCCGACTCCACTTCCTGTTTTCGACCGAGCGTCGTCCCACTCATCATGAGCACCGACCTCCCCGATCTTCTGAACCCGAAGCCACAACGCCTGGACGACCTCGACCCACCACATCATTCCCGCCGCCGCCGCTTCCGTCGACGAGCGAGGGGTTGGGAGCTTAGGGTTCGTGGGAGGAGGGGTTGGGGGCTTAGGGCTTAGAGTGAGACCTAGAGCTAGGGTTTAGAGTGAGACCTAGAGTTAGGGTTTGTGGGAGATTGAAAGGAGGAGATGGAAAATTTTAGGATTTGGGGAGAGGAGGGAAGAGGGGGCAGAAGGAGAGCAAGGAGAATGAGATCAGTTCTTCCGAGTAAAATCGGAGGGGAGGATAGAATATATTACAGAAAGTTTATTACAAGTTTGCCACCGCTCTAAACTATTAATAACGCTTTATTTTATAAACGTTATAAAAAGCCCAGAATTAGCCCAAACTGTCATAGAAAAAAAGGTATTTTTCAACTTGATAACGCTTATGTATCAGCCGTCATTAAAACTCCTTATCGAGCATCATTAATAGGTCTTTTTGTTGTAGTGCATAGACCAAATATGCACATACGAATTTAATGCACACCAATTATCCAAGAATCACAGACCAAACCAAATTAATAGAAAATAAACATCAATTATCCTAAAGAGTAACATAATATCCGGTGCTATAAGCCGATTATAGCACAATTAATCCAAAGCTCTCACAAATAATCCAAATTTTCTTAATACAATATTTTAAGAAGGAGGAGGTCGACTGTCCGGTGGTGGTAGTCCCATATGCGACCGACGAATATACTCTTCCATAAGGTACGGAGGCAAGCCGTCTTAGACACTGCTCGGAAGTCAGCGTAGCTGCTCTGCGGACATGAGATCCAGGAGTGACGTCACAGTCGTAGGCGGTACCACAGGGGCATCAGGGTTGAAAGAAAGATGGCCCACGGAAGACGGACCGACACCTGCAGTCGACGGACCAGTAGAAGACGGACGAACACCATCACCAGACGTACCGGCAGCAGCAGACGTAGGCGAAAAGTACGTGGCAAATTGCTCCCGCAAGGACGACACCGCCTCGTACAGCTGCGTTAGCTGCGACCTAACATCATCGTCTGTCGGGGCCACGGGAGGAGGCGGTGTCGGTGGAAATCTCTGCGTCGCCATGTGCAATGGCCCTAGGGAGCCGACTCCGTACAGGAACCCTTTCTTAAAGCCGCCGACGGTATCTACGAACAAGTCGTTCCGAGCGGCCAAAGAAGAGGGCGTCCGGAAGGGCGTCGTTTCACCGACATCCTCGGTGTCAGTTAACTGAGCCCGACTAAGGGCCTCACGATACGCAGCCTATCAAATGAATGTGTTTATATTATAAGATTTACCTAAGTTGTAATTTAAATCCTATGTTTCACTAAGTTAAGTGTGAATCCTAAGTTTACCTAAGTTATAGTCCGAATACTTTTAATTCTAACGTTAATCTCATAAACATAAGTACTTACATCAGTCTCCTTGGCCCTCTCATCGACGAAGCTTCCGTCCTTCCGTCTTTTGTGCGTATGCTGGAACATGTCGTGCATGGTGACCGATTCTCGTCGGAACTCGCCTCTCGGCCTCTCTGGTGCCGTCGGAGGATCCGCGGGTCCGCGTATGTACTCTCCAGTAACCGGATGGAACCGAGTATGGGGGTACTCCGGGGCCCACTGTGCAGTAACTGGGGCATCTGTCACGCCCCGATTCGTAGAGTCATTTATTATCTCTTGGAATCGATCGTCCTCGCTTGGGCGTGATGCCGTACAAGTCTGGTATTGCACTTGTAAAAGGCAAAGATGGTACATAATCGATTTTCTTCAAATAGGAACACATCGCAGCGGCAGAAGCAGATAAATTGAAGTATATGAAGACAATGTTTCTCATTGAGTAGAAGTACATTTATTCTTTATAGCAGCGGAGATAAAAGGACAACTTGAAGCCACACAGAGACATATAGAACTTTATTCTCTTTATTGATAATTGAAGAAAAGTACAAGACTTGTATTGGAGTACAATGCTTACAACTAATCTCACTTTACAATGGAAGCCAACTGAGCAATGTTACAAAGTTTACATTTGATACTTGGATACATTGGATGACAACTCGATATACTGACTTGGCTTACAATCTCACTGGTACAACTGATTACAATATTCCATACATTATGCCCTTTATAAACAGAAGACATCATCTCGTACAAGGAGAGCTTCTGTATGCCCAACAAATCTTCGATGCCGCAGAACCAACAAGCCAATCTTCGTGTGTAGAACATTCCAAATACGAGCACCTGCCCACAAAACGTGGGTCAGCACATCATCTATGTACTGGCGAGCAGAATCCAACCCACTCGCCTAAACCAACATTATAGTAATCATTTAAGCAGCATTTATTAGAATGATCTTTCTACATGGGCCTAGCATCAGTTTACAGTTCTTGAGCAGAAACATTGAAGTAAGTAAACATGTCTTAGCATGGAATATCATTTCTTTGTGTAAGGCATCATCTAAGCATACTTGGTGTTATCATTCAAGTGGTTATGGCATTGATGTAAAAGGCAATACATTAGCAAATTCGTATTTAACATGTTGAGCATGTTATAGAATCTTATTTCTTAAAGGCAACAACACAGCATTCTTTTATTTAGCATGTTAAGCAGGCGAGTTGAACCAATATATACAATATCACAATTATGTGATTCTTACCAATAGCCGACTTCTCATACCTGCATCAAATACAGGTTATCAGATATACTTACGCTGCCTGCATAAAACATTCATTAGCATGCATTCTGACTACATGGTCACTGGTGTTGTTAAACCATATTGACTCTTTTCATTTCATTTCGTTTCAAGATAATGCGGTCAGCATAGTAGGTGGCGAGCCTCTATGCCACCCCGCCTTATCCGTGCTCCCATAGCACTCATCATTATTTCCTCCTAGGCCGAATCGGTCCCCAGGGCCCTAGGAACCGTTCGAGGAAATTATTACTCAAACCTTGTATACAAGTTGTCCATGACCATGCGAATGCGTGTCCGACTCGATTGTGAACAAAATCGCATGGTAAAATGTAATAAGGAAAGTAAAGGCAACAGTGCATCATTAGTCATATTCAATGACTTATTCATTTCATCATTTCCATCATTTCATTCGGTGATCTTAACGATCCCAGCTTTATCATTTCTCATTCATTGCTTCATTGCAACGTATCTCATTTCATTCCTTTCTTAAGAGGAACGTAACATTCATTCATTTCATAGGGACATTTATTCATTCATTCATTTCTTATAAAGGACAGGCAGCATTTAAATTCTTGCAACAGATATATAGAGAGTACATGATTCTAGTGTTTCACTCAATTCCTTGATTCGATAGTATAGCCAGTTCATTTCTTATTCTATCATTCATAAGGCATCTTATTATTCAAGTGTCTACTTGTTCCAGCAGCGTTAAGCATAAGGGGCAATGTTATCAATTCAATCTCAGGCCTCAAATCTACATTAGCAGTTCAATGTATTGTTCATTTCAATAATTCTCAACATAAGCATCTCTATTATTCAACAACTAACATATGGGACATTTAGGGACAGTTCATAGCCTTTCAATACTTCATTTATTAAGCATGAAGGAGTAAGGAGGAGGAAGGACAGTTCCACTCACCCATAATTCTACTAAGTGTAGCTCCACCAGCAAGCCACGTTCCAATACCCATTCTGTCTAGCCAGCTAAGTGAGATTGCATCAGTCTCAATTCTCCTGATTCTCGACTTGAGTCACGGTCCAATATTCTGATCCCATCTAATAAGCCAACCAAATGTCTCGTGCGGAGCGGGGCATTATATAATATACCACTCAGAAAAAGTTTCGTCCTCAAAACTTAAGGAAATAACTCTTCTACTAGATTCACTTAGTCACAACGAGTTATTCATTCAGCTTCAATTCAATATTGATTTCAGCCCACTCGGTCATTTTAAAATAGCTATTCAACCGTATCATTTTAATCCATAAACGATTCCATCCATCTTTCTCTTTTTCCGAATACTTGCAACATCTCATTGATTCACCAATATTTTCCTTGTATTCTATCTTGGTCGTAATACATCACTTCGTTTGGATCCATACACATATTTTAGGCGTCCCCAAAACATATGCATTTCAGCCAAAGTTCGTGCTAGTGCAATAAATTCTTCCCATAATGTTATCTCAGTCGCAACCTATCACTTCGGCTGGATCCATACACATATTTTAGGCGTCCCCAAAACATATGTACTTCAGCCAACCTCCATGTTAGTGCGATTCGATCAGCCACAATATAACTCTCTTTTCCAATCCGACTTAGCATCCTTTCAATTGATTTATTACCTTATTCACTTGCCACAATCACTATCCTTCAGGCCACAATACTTAACATCAAGGGCAACTTGGTTAAGCTCTCTACCCAAGCATAACATTTTTAACATTCGATCAAGGGTCTAATTTAGAGCCAATCATATCAAGAATTCACAACATGCAATCATATTCCTTCCCAAATCCAACAATATTTCTCACCGAGGCAATTCATCTTTTTCTGAAAGATACAATCCGACGTCACCTACTATCGATTACCCGAGTCAGGGTATAATTCTATGCAACAGTCAAGGTTAACTTAGCTACCCGACTATAGGTACACTCAAGTCTTACCTTACGATTGTAATTCCCACTTATGGCCGACATATAATCCTCAAGGGTCAAACATCTCTTAAGACACAAGTTGAAGCATACATTTTCTTAGGTCAATACTCATTAGCACCATCTCTCATTCAATGCCACAAGGTTATCCTATGGGTCTCCAATGGTTACCTATTATTCAATCAATTTCTAAGGTTAGCTACACTGACAGCTAAACTTAATCATTCAGGTGACTTTCCTAGAGTGGACGGCTACTAGGATTATACTAATTTCTTATTCTTAAGGCCAACAAGCAACCAACAGTTCTAAGGAACTCTACCCAAACCTATGGGTATTAACTCAGTCTGAATAACTAATCGCCACTGTTGGTTATGCCAACAATTGGTCAAACAGCCCACGGTTTCTAGGGTCAAGTCTATTTATCTAGTGTCTTCCTCAAGGAAATAATTCCCACAGAGGCTCACTCTAGACTTACCCATCGATCGACTAAGATCGATCTAACAACATTACGGTCAATTCCCAACCCGACATATGATTTACATCATTCAAAAATCCATCAAATAAATTCCCAACAATCCAATTTCTATTCCAATTCCTTTGTACCCACATGAACCCATAAGCCAAGGCTAACTATTCGAGGGTCATTGATTCCGATAGTTTAACATAACTATGGAATCATACTATTCGGTCTGTATAACAAAGTCACACCACTAAGTCATAAGCCAACAATCTATATCCCAACCAACAATCACCTATACCGACATTATCCAACACGTTTGTAATTTCTCGTTTCCAATTGTTTCTCAATCATCAAACTATCTTATGGGCATTCTTAATTCTCATGCAGCCATGTTCGAGTAGTTCATCCCATTCAATCCGACGATTTATGTATCACTTAACCATCCTCTATGCAACAAAATATTCAGGGTTGCTACTTGTTACTTCTCTAGTGTAATTCAATTCCTCAACATACATGCACATATACAACGACTATCCTTTGGTGATCAAGATGGATTAACATCTATTACACCTTAGGGTCAAGGCACAGATATCTAATATTCCTTTGATTCACCGACAACTTTTCCAAAACTTCCAGCTTAGCAATCAACTTTGTATTAACCACATATGATTTGCATCCAACCATTCGAAATCAATATTCAGATATTCTAAGCCACAACATTCTCTAGCTAAATCCACTTATCCATAGCATACTAACGGTCTTACTAGTCTGAGTCATCACTCGACTAAACAATTTCCAACCAAGCCACCAGTTATAATTTTCGACAATCTCGCTACTCAATATAACATCACCGTCAAGGGACACTCGAGTCATCTAGCAACAACACATGACTTCCAGCTAAGTCTCGGCACTACCCAATACCCACAAATAGTCTTATTGCTATTCTATGGAAAGGGTCAACATACATATCGTTCTGAGGTGGTAGAGGCAATATACCACTCAGAAACGAAGCCATCCTTAAACAAAAACCAACTCAATCTATTCCAGACTTTCGTGATCTATAATGATCACAACACTTAGCCAACATCTCGGGATCTCAATATTATAAGCCAACATTCTTAGGGTCTCGAAAGCACTTAGCCGACGCACATGAGTCAATTCAATGGTTCTGTTGAACTCATCCATCAATTATCCCATTCACAATTCTTTCCCAGAATCACATGCAATTCTCACTAGTTGCAGCATACATAGCCACTTTCTTTATTCCCACATTGCAAACTGCATTCACAATATAGCATACTATGGCATCGAGTCATTGTTGGGTTATTTGTGTCCAAACCAACAACATTCATTCATTCAGGGGCATCACAATGTATTTAGACTTATTGTATGGAACATCCAGTGTGCAGCCAAGAGGGTCAATGAACTTTCAATATGAACCACATAAGGATGATTACTGAACAACAACAGCATAATCGCGGAAGCAATCTTTGATTTAATCGCGGAAGCAACGTTGAGTGATCGCGGAAGCAACTTTGGTTAATCGTCGATGCAACTTTGATTTGAAACGAATCAAAGAAGAGACGAAGGACGTAAACCCGTGCTCTGATACCAATTTGTCACGCCCCGATTCGTAGAGTCATTTATTATCTCTTGGAATCGATCGTCCTCGCTTGGGCGTGATACCGTACAAGTCTGGTATTGTACTTGTAAAAGGCAAAGATGGTACATAATCGATTTTCTTCAAATAGGAACACATCGCAGCGGCAGAAGCAGATAAATTGAAGTATATGAGGACAATGTTTCTCATTGAGTAGAAGTACATTTATTCTTTATAGCAGCGGAGATAAAAGGACAACTTGAAGCCACACAGAGACATATAGAACTTTATTCTCTTTATTGATAATTGAAGAAAAGTACAAGACTTGTATTGGAGTACAATGCTTACAACCAATCTCACTTTACAATGGAAGCCAACTGAGCAATGTTACAAAGTTTACATTTGATACTTGGATACATTGGATGACAACTCGATATACTGACTTGGCTTACAATCTCACTGGTACAACTGATTATAATGTTCCATACATTATGCCCTTTATAAACAGAAGACATCATCTCGTACAAGGAGAGCTTCTGTATGCCCAACAAATCTTCGATGCCGCGGAACCAACAAGCCAATCTTCGTATGTAGAACATTCCAAACACGAGCACCTGCCCACAAAACGTGGATCAGCACATCATCTATGTACTGGCGAGCAGAATCTAACCCACTCGCCTAAACCAACATTATAGTAATCATTTAAGCAGCATATATTAGAATGATCTTTCTACATGGGCCTAGCATCAGTTTACAGTTCTTGAGCAGAAACATTGAAGTAAGTAAACATGTCTTAGCATGGAATATCATTTCTTTGTGTAAGGCATCATCTAAGCATACTTGGTGTTATCATTCAAGTGGTTATGGCATTGATGTAAAAGGCAATACATTAGCAAATTCGTATTTAACATGTTGAGCATGTTATAGAGTCTTATTTCTTAAAGGCAACAACACAGCATTCTTTCATTTAGCATGTTAAGCAGGCGAGTTGAACCAATATATACAATATCACAATTATGTGATTCTTACCAATAGCCGACTTCTCATACCTGCATCAAATACAGGTTATCAGATATACTTACGCTGCCTGCATAAAACATTCATTAGCATGCATTCTGACTACATGGTCACTGGTGTTGTTAAACCATATGGACTCTTTTTATTTCATTTCGTTTCAAGATAATGCGGTCAGTATAGTAGGTGGCGAGCCTCTATGCCACCCCGCCTTATCCGTGCTCCCATAGCAGTCATCATTATTTCCTCCTAGGTCGAATCTGTCCCCAGGGCCCTAGGAACCGTTCGAGGAAATTATTACTCAAACCTTGTATACAAGTTGTCCATGACCATGCGAATGCGTGTCCGACTCGATTGTGAACAAAATCGCATGGTAAAATGTATTAAGGAAAGTAAAGGCAACAGTGCATCATTAGTCATATTCAATGCCTTATTCATTTCATCATTTCCATCATTTCATTCGGTGATCTCAACGATCCCAGCTTTATCATTTTTCATTCATTGCTTCATTGCAACGTATCTCATTTCATTCATTTCTTAAGAGGAACGTAACATTCATTCATTTCATAGGGACATTTATTCATTCATTCATTTCTTATAAAGGACATGCAGCATTTAAATTCTTGCAACAGATATATAGAGAGTACATGATTCTAGTGTTTCACTCAATTCCTTGATTCGATAGCATAGCCAGTTCATTTCTTATTCTATCATTCATAAGGCATCTCATTATTCAAGTGTCTACTTGTTCCAGCAGCGTTAAGCATAAGGGGCAATATTATCAATTCAATCTCAGGCCTCAAATCTACATTAGCAGTTCAATGTGTTGTTCATTTCAATAATTCTCAACATAAGCATCTCTATTATTCAGCAACTAACATATGGGACATTTAGGGACAGTTCATAGCCTTTCAATACTTCATTTATTAAGCATGAAGGAGTAAGGAGGAGGAAGGACAGTTCCACTCACCCATAATTCTACTAAGCATAGCTCCACCAGCAAGCCACGTTCCAATACCCATTCTGTCTAGCCAGCTAAGTGAGATTGCATCAGTCTCAATTCTTCTGATTCCCGACTTGAGTCACGGTCCAATATTCTGATTCCATCTAATAAGCCAACCAAATGTCTCGTGCGGAGCGGGGCATTACAGCATCCCCTGGTGGATCCGCTGCTGGTGGTTCCGATAGCGGAACGGATCCGCTAGCAGATCCGAACTCATGCCTCGATGAAGTGGTCGATCGAGGGTGGGATGCGTCTGTGCCCGGGGTACTCTCCGGGTCGGGCTCGCTCGATGGGGTCACATCCCGGGAACTTTGAATGCGACCACGACCACCAGCACCAGTACGACCATGACCACGACCGGCACCACCACCACCACCACGACCAGCACCACGACCACGGCCAGCCATCATGACCTGTAAATAGAACACATAAACATAATTAATAATATAAAAGTGTAAATGGATATAAAAAACTAAACTAAAATATACATACCACCAGTAGGGAGACGAGTGTCGCCGCGACGAAAAAGACTAGGAGTGCCATCTGCAATAAGTAAATAATCGAATAAAAAAAACATGAATTCACGTAATTGCTTTTATGAGGTCAAACTTAATTCACGTAATTGGAAGTGTTTTTAATATACAACAATATTTAACCTAATCATCGTCTTCGTTCTCATCCTCGGCCTCGTCTTCATCATCCTCCTCCTCATCCTTATCCTCATCCTTATCTTCATCGTCGATTTCATCTGTATCCTCATCCCCATCAAATTCTTCTTCTTCTTCTTCTTCTTCTTCTTCTTCTGCCTCAAAACTTGGGACAAGACGTCTCTTTCTCCTCTGGTTGACAGCTAAGTCTTGTGTATTAACCTCTTCCTCCCTTCTATTTTCCTCAATAATATCTTCAACATCCATTATATCTGAGTGTTGTCCCAAGTATTGGGACTTTTCGATCTGGTCCTCTTGGTATGTTGGGTCTCCAACGTTGAATGTATTTCTAGATTTAATCTTGCATACTGCCCACCAGTCAAATCGATCTCTACGACGCTTTGGGTAGCTTGTATAGTAGACTTGAACAGCCTGATTTGCTATCGCAAATGTATCGGACCCTCTATACCTCCTGCGATGATTTATATCGACGAATCCAAATTGTTTATCGATTCTCCAACCGATATTTGGTGTCGTATCGAACCACTCACATTTGAACATCACAATATGCATATCATATGGGCCAGTATATTGTAAATCTACAATATCCCGAAGCACTCCATAATAGTCAAAGTCCGGCTCGTCGTCATAGACGGTACCTCTTATGCAAACACCAGAATCCTTGGTACTGATGCCGTCATTGATAAATTCGACATTTATAGCATTCTGAGTTGACTTAAACCTGAAGCCATTAACGACATAGCCTAGCCAAGTCTTTATTTGCTTCTTTGGTCCCAGTGCCAGATAACGAACACTCTCATGAGTGAGTGTTGTTTCAGGCAATAAAACCTGTAAACAAATATTTATAATTTAAATGTTTCAGATTATATATTAATAATCTCAATTATAATCACAGTTACTTACGTATTTACGAAACCATGACGGAAATGTACAATCAACCTCTCTTTGAAGTCCCTCATCGGTAATATCGGGTCTCCTCATTTTGACTTCATCTCTAAATACACTATTAGAGAAAATAAGAATATATAAGTGTAGTCACTTACTTCATCAAATTCGAGATTATAACGAGTGCAAGTGTACTGACTTACTTCTCCAAATCTCTCACTTCTTGTATGTCACAGTTTAACAAGACATATCGGTGAGCGGCATCATACTCGTCGTCTGTCAACCACCGTCTTTTACTAGCCCCAACAGGCTTGCCCCTTACATTGAATCTTCCTCCATCCTCAACGTCCTCGTCATTCCTTTGAGGTCTTTTTCGATTTGTTTTAACATGAGTATCGAAATAAATGGAGCAAAAGTTTGACACCTCTTCGATAAGATATGCTTCGCATATCGAAGCCTCTATATGAGCTTTGTTGCCAACTTTCTTCTTTAGATGGTGTAGGTATCTAGAGAGACAAATTATCTTGAGAATTAAGAAATTTATTTAAAACCCACTAAAATTCAGCTTAAATTATATCGATATTTATGTACCTTTCAAATGGGTACATCCATCGATAATGAACAGATGCACCGACACGGGCATCGTATGCTAGATGAATCGGTAGATGCTCCATGCTGTCGAAGAAGCCAGGAGGCAATATTTTCTCCAACTTGCAAATTGTTAAGATAATCTTCTCCTCAAGTTCAACCATGTGTTGCTGTAAGCCTCTGATTTTCAAATTCATTTTTAATTAGTGTAAATTAAATTTTAATGTCATTTATAGCCTTAAATAATTATTAGGAATTTTTAGGAATTTTTCTAGAATTTTTAAATAATTTTAAATGAGTTTTAAAATACAAAAATATTGATTTATAATTTTCTAAAATGTTTTAATATCAATTTGCAATTATTAGAATTATTTTAATACTGTTTTGTAATTATTCAAATTACTTTTATATCAGTTTGTAATTAGGAATTTGTTTTTAATTAAGGAATGCAAATTATATTTGCATATTACTTCTGTGGGGACCTATTATGCAAAATCCTAAAACCTAAGGACCTAAACGAAAATCCTAAACCTACCCCCCCCGACCGACGACCGCCACGCCGACGGGCAGCCCCCGCCATTTTCGGCTGCCCGACCGACTTAGCAACCGCCCAAAAGCCCTATAAAACTCCCCCTCTCTTCCCTGACCTAAACCCTAACCCAAATTTCTCACCACAGCCACCGACGACCCCCCCTTCTTCCCCAAAACACTTCGTCGGAACCCTAACCCCGACGAAGTCTCGATCTCACAATCCCGACACCCTCATCGACCACCACCACCACCCGCAGCTTCGCCCCGACGAGACGAATCGATCGCCACCGGAGCGCCGCCGTCCCAACCACTCCTCCGCCGTCCAGAGCTCTCGAAAACCCCCCCAGGCACCGGACACGTGAGTAGCGGATCAGAGTCGTGTCGTGCGTGTCTCGTCTTCACGTACGAGACTCGCCAGGACACGACGAGCTCAGTGCTGTGCTCGGACACACGAGACTGTGCTCGTACGTGTCGTGCTAAGCCAGGACACGAGAAATCCTGTGTCCTTAACTGTCAGGACACAGGACAGTTTTTTTTTATATAAATGCTAATCTAACCTAAATAAATGAATTAAAACCCTAACCCTTAACAAAGCCAACGGGCTGACCCCCTGGCCAACCCGACTCGACCTAAACCCCTCCCCCCCCCCCCCCCCGCGCTCAGTTGGCCTGGGATCGAACCCTGCCACTGCTGTCTTTTTCCTTTTCTTTTTTCTTTTTCTTTTCCTTTTTCTTTTATATATATATATATATATATATATATATATATATATATATATATATATATATATGTATATACATATATTTGTATATATATGTGTATTAATATAAATACTATATTTATGTATATATAGTTGCTGTTTTATATATATATATATATATATATATATATATATATATATATATATATATATATATGTACTTCATTATTTAATGTATGTATATATATATATATATATATATATATATATATATATATATATATATATATATATATATATATATATATATATATATAAAATATATATATATATATATATATGTCTTATGTATACATATATATTTATGTATATATATTTCCTTGTATATATATATTATCTTATATATGTATTTTACTTAGCTTAGTATAAATTATCTTTATAAGATAATATTCATACTTTTATAGTTAATATGTAAAATTTTACCTTATTAAAATATTAATATTTATTTTGTATTTCTACCACTTAGTATTTTCTGTATATTTAAATTACTGCAACCATTTGGTGTCCAAGCCTAGCATGGGTATTTGGGCTCAAATGTGTTTTCACACATTCAAGACCTGTACAAGTCATATTGGACTTGATTCATGGCCTTGGGTCCTGTATTTGAACTTTGGTTCAAATTATATACATGGACAAAATACGCAGATAATTAATTATTGTGTGCAATGCTGTTTTTGATTTTCTAAAAAAATACTTAAAGTATTGCTAAAATTATGGAAAAATAGTTTTTAGATACTATGTTAAGTTAGCTAATTTAGTATAATTTTTGTAGTATTTAAATTACTGTTTTGCCACTAGTTTGGCATATGAAACCAAAACTCATTTTTCGGTATACTTAGGAAAATTGATTTTTATAAAATACTTGTACTGGTTAATAAATTCCAGAAAAATTATAATAAATTTCTATGATTAACAAGGATCACCTTGGTACTTTACTTTAAGAAAAACTAGGCTTTTTGTCTACTTCAAAAATTGTTAGAACATAATGATCTTTTGATTTATTTATTGATTAGTTACGACTTGTAGCTTTTTGTGTTATTTGGAGTTTTAGTCTGTTGAACCCCATCCCTCACTAGAGTAAAGACCCTAGAAAGTTAGTTAACATAGTGTGTCACCCCACATTGGTCTCCTATGCCAAGTCATCATTTTGGCTAGGTGCCCAATCACAAGTCGTGTTTCACCAATTAGTGTCCTAGTGTTTTAGCTTAGTGTAAAACTAAGTTGTTGTATTTACTTCTACAGTGACAAGCTACCAGACATCCATAGCATTGTTATCGCAGCTTGTTTTGTTTTGCTTTGCTAGAGGCAAGTACTTTCTACGAACTTTACATACTGCTATAAACCATAAAACTGTGAATCACCAACCATGTTAAATGCTGATCCTTGGGGTAGCAAGTTAGAACTTTATATGTTGTATTACTTTCAGTCTCTACCATGTTTATACCGTATCTCATAATCTCTCTCACATGCTTAAATAACGGGTTAAGGGGAAACTGCTAGTAGTGTACGTGATCATGACCCCCTTCTCCGTCTGTATTTACCGAGCACCATTACATTCTATATGTATCTGTGTCGTATGTCTGGTCTCGCATTTGTGTATGGATATACACCGATGCCGTTATGTGTACGTATGTGCACATCAGAAAATTGATATGTACCACTGTACATCCTGATTACCTATTGACTGATCACTCACCTACTACAGTTTTAAACTTTAAAATGTATATCTATCGCCATGATAAAATATACCTAAAACTGAACAAACATGATATGTCATTTCCTTTTCCTCACATGATCAGTATTATATGTTTGTTAGATTTAGTACTTGCTTCCGTCCTAACAGGATAACGTTGTAGGTATCCTTACTGAGGAGGAGTTACTCTGTGACACATACTATGGAGATACTGCCGAGGACCCGGCTCTGCTTTACGAGGATGTTTCTACGGGGAACCTCGCCTAGTTGTCTTTTGTTTACTTAGACTTTTGAGAGTAGACATGTATTAGACTATATCATTTTGTAACTGGATGTGTATCCAGTTTTACATTTCAGTTTACTTGTACTTGGATATTTTACTATATACGACGACTTTTGTGTTTGGAGCATTTATGTTTCTTCTTCACTTATAGAACTGTTTAGCACATTTAGTCTTATCTTGTTGTCTTTAGAACAGCTTACTACGTTTTATCTCAACGTAGGCTGGGCATGCCTCGGCCTGGCCCAACAAATTGGGTAGCGGGTCGTGACATGTTTTTAGTGGTGGCCCATGCAGGTCCTGACTAAACTGTTTGGTTACGTTATTGTACCAAGCATGCCTGCAATTAGGAACTTAAGGTAATTAGACAACATTAGGAAAGATGCTTAGAACACCTAGAGGAATGCTAGGATTGCAACATAGGAAATACATCATATGTTTGCTATTATAATTAAATTTTCTTGCATATGATTGCTTACTTTAAACGAGTCCTTATAAATCTTTTTATGTGTAATTTAGATGGTGCTTACTCGTTCATCCCAGTATGTTACCCCCGAGAATGGGGCCCTCCATATCCAGTCAGCTGACCAGTTGACTGATACACCTCCACCTACCACGTTCCCCCACTCCACAGATCCACAGACCCAGATACCACCTTCCACATCCCAGTCCCAGCAGGCCCCGATACTTCCACCACCATCCGTTCCCGCTTGATACCTTAGAGGTTAGTTTCGATCGTAGCCTTAGTCATTTGATTGCAATACTTGCTATGTTAGAATATTGTCGGGTCTTCAATCCTTGTGAATTTCGAGGACAAAATTTTTCAAGGAGGGAAGACTTGTAAGCCCCTGATTTTCAAATTTATTTTTAATTAGTGTTAATTAAATTTTAATGTCATTTATAGCCTTAAATAATTATTAAGAATTTTTAGGAATTCTTCTAGAATTTTTAAATGATTTTAAATGAGTTTTAAAATACAAAAATATTGATTTGTAATTTTCTAAAATATTTTAATATCAATTTGCAATTATTAGAATTGTTTTAATACTGTTTCGTAATTATTCAAATTACTTTTATATCAGTTTGTAATTAGGAATTTGTTTTTAATTAAGGAATGCAAATTATATTTGCATATTACTTCTGTGGGGACCTATTATGCAAAATCCTAAAACCTAAGGACCTAAACGAAAATCCTAAACCTACCCCCCCGACCGACGACCGCCACGCCGACGGGCAGCCCCCTCCATTTCCGGCTGCCCGATCGACTTAGCAACCGCCCAAAAGCCCTATAAAACTCCCCCTCTCTCCCCTGACCTAAACCCTAACCCAAATTTCTCACCACAGCCACCGACGACCCCCCTTCTTCCCCAAAACACTTCGTCGGAACCCTAACCCCGACGAAGTCTCGATCTCACAATCCCGACACCCTCATCGACCACCACCACCACCCGCAGCTTCGCCCCGACGAGACGAATCGATCGCCACCGGAGCGCCGCCGTCCCGACCACTCCTCCGCCGTCCAGAGCTCTCGAAAACCCCCCCAAGCACCGGACACGTGAGTAGCGGATCAGAGTCGTGTCGTGCGTGTCTCATCTTCACGCACGAGACTCGCCAGGACACGACGAGCTCAGTGCTGTGCTCGGACACACGAGACTGTGCTCGTACGTGTCGTGCTAAGCGAGGACACGAGAAATCCTGTGTCCTTAACTGTCAGGACACAGGACAGTTTTTTTTATATAAATGCTAATCTAACCTAAATAAATGAATTAAAACCCTAACCCTTAACAAAGCCAACGGGCTGACTCCCTGGCCAGCCCGACTCGACCTAACCCCCCCCCCCCCCCCCCCCCGCGCTCAGTTGGCCTGGGTTCGAACCCTGCCACTGCTGTCTTTTTCCTTTTCTTTTTCTTTTCATTTTTCCTTTTTCTTTTATATATATATATATATATATATATATATATATATATATATATATATATATATATATATATGTATATACATATATTTGTATATATATGTGTATTAATATAAATACTATATTTATGTATATATAGTTGCTGTTTTTTTATATATATATATGTACTTCATTATTTAATGTATGTATATATATATATATATGTCTTATGTATATATATATATTTATGTATATATATGTCTTATGTATACATATATATTTATGTATATATATTTCCTTGTATATATATATTATCTTATATATGTATTTTACTTAGCTTAGTATAAATTATCTTTATAAGATAATATTCATACTTTTATAGTTACTATGTAAAATTTTACCTTATTAAAATATTAATATTTATTTTGCATTTCTACCACTTAGTATTTTCTGTATATTTAAATTACTGCAACCATTTGGTGTCCAAGCCTAGCATGGGTATTTGGGCTCAAATATGTTTTCACACATTCAAGACCTGTACAAGTCATATTGGACTTGATTCATGGCCTTGGGTCCTGTATTTGAACTTTGGTTCAAATTATATACATGGACAAAATACGCAGATAATTAATTATTGTGTGCAATGCTGTTTTTGATTTTCTAAAAAATACTTAAAGTATTGCTAAAATTATGAAAAAATAGTTTTTAGATACTGTGTTAAGTTAGCTAATTTAGTATAATTTTTGTAGTATTTAAATTACTGTTTTGCCACTAGTTTGGCATATGAAACCAAAACTCATTTTTCGGTATACTTAGGAAAACTGATTTTTATAAAATACTTGTACTGGTTAATAAATTCCAAAAAAATTATAATAAATTTCTATGATTAACTAGGATCACCTTGGTACTTTACTTTAAGAAAAAACTAGGCTTTTTGTCTACTTCAAAAATTGTTAGAACATAATGATCTTTTGATTTATTTATTGATTAGTTACGACTTGTAGCTTTTTGTGTTATTTGGAGTTTTAGTCGTGTTGAACCCCATCCCTCACTAGAGTAAAGACCCTAGAAAGTTAGTTAACATAGTGTGTCACCCCACATTGGTCTCCTATGCCAAGTCATCATTTTGGCTAGGTGCCCAATCACAAGTCGTGTTTCACCAATTAGTGTCCTAGTGTTTTAGCTTAGTGTAAAACTAAGTTGTTGTATTTACTTCTACAGTGACGAGCTACCAGACATCCATAGCATTGTTATCGCAGCTTGTTTTGTTTTGCTTTGCTAGAGGCAAGTACTTTCTACGAACTTTACATACTACTATAACCATAAAACTGTGAATCACCAACCATGTTAAATGCTGATCCTTGGGGTAGCAAGTTAGAACTTTACATGTTGTATTACTTTCAGTCTCTACCATGTTTATACCGTATCTCATAATCTCTCTCACATGCTTAAATAACGGGTTAAGGGAAAACTGCTAGTAGTGTACGTGATCATGACCCCCTTCTCCGTATGTATTTACCGAGCACCGTTACATTCTATATGTATCTGTGTCGTATGTCTGGTCCCGTATTTGTGTATGGATATACACCGATGCCGTTATGTGTACGTATGTGCACATCAGAAAATTGATATGTACCACTGTACATCCTGATTACCTATTGACTGATCACTCACCTACTACAGTTTTAAACTTTAAAATGTATATCTATCGCCATGATAAAATATACCTAAAACTGAACCAACATGATATGTCATTTCCTTTTCCTCACATGATCAGTATTATATGTTTGTTAGATTTAGTACTTGCTTCCATCCTGACAGGATAACGTTGTAGGTATCCTTACTGAGGAGGAGTTACTCTGTGACACATACTATAGAGATACTGCCGAGGACCTGGCTTTGCTTTACGAGGATGTTCCTGCGGGGAACCTCGCCTAGTTGTCTTTTGTTTACTTAGACTTTTGAGAGTAGACATGTATTAGACTATATCATTTTGTAACTGGACGTGTATCCAGTTTTATATTTCAGTTTACTTGTACTTGGATATTTTACTATATACGACGACTTTTGTGTTGGAGCATTTATGATTCTTCTTCACTTATAGAACTGTTTAGCACATTTAGTCTTATCCTGTTGTCTTTAGAACAGCTTACTACGTTTTATCTCAACGTAGGCTGGGCATGCCTCGGCCTGGCCCAACAAATTGGGTAGCGGGTCGTGACAGTTGCACAGTCAACTTAGTTGAACAAATATCCCTAAAAAATATTGATAGTTCGGCCAACGAAACCATACAGCAGAAGACAATAACTCTTTCAAAGTAATGGACAGTAATCTTTCCATAAACACGTGGCAGTCATGACTCTTCATTCCCGTTAGCTTGCGTTCATTGAGGTCAACGCATCTAGACAAATTCGACACATAGCCGTCGAAAAATCTTAAAGTAGATACCCACTTGCAGATTATTAATCTATCTTCCTTGCTCAATGTGTATTGTGCTATCGGCTTACTTAATTGTCCAGCAGCTTCCCTTTGTATCAAGTTCAGATAAGAACGCTTGCATATCTCGGCAATGTCTTGTCTTGCTTTTGGATTTTCCTTCGTCTTTCCTTTAATGTCCATGACGGTATTGAAGACATTATCGAACACATTCTTTTCGATATGCATAACATCAAGATTATGCCTTATAAGATTATCTTTCCAATAAGGCAAGTCCCAGAAGATACTCCGTTTGGTCCAGTTATGGGTTTGTCCGAACCCATCGACACGATTGTTCGATAGATCTTCCATTACAGTGGGCAAATCCTTTACATCTTCCCAAATATCGTATCCCGACAATCTGGCAGGCGGATGAGAAAATTCTTGTTTTCCAGCTCTGAATGCGTCCTTGTTCTTTCTCCAAGGATGACTCGCGGGCAGAAATTGACGATGACAATCAAAGAAAGAAGTTTTTCCTCCATGCTTAAGGCGGAACGCCTTACTATTTTGCATGCATATCGGACAAGACAGGGTGCCGTGAGTACTCCATCCCGACAGCATACCTATGCGGGAAAATCATTGATGGTCCACATCAGTGAAGCTCTCATCTGAAAGTTTTGTTTCCTGGAAATATCATAGGTCGTGACGCCGATCTCCCACAGCTGTTTCAGCTCATCCATCAACGGCTATAAATATATATCGATATTCTTCGTCAGATTTTTGGGACCCGGTATGATAGCTGTTAAGAATATATAAGGAGTCTTCATACACATCCATGGTGGCAGATTGTAAGGGGTCAGAATGACCGGCCAGCAGGAGTATTGAGATCCCGACTGCCCGAAAGGGGCGAATCCATCAGAACATAGTCCTATGCGTACATTTCTGGGCTCTGCAGCAAAATCTGGATGGCAAAAATCGAAATATTTCCACGCCTCTCCATCCGAAGGATGTGACAATTCTCCATCGTCCTTTGTGCGTTCTTCGTTATGCCACGTCATGTGTTCTGCTGTATTCTGAGACATATACATCCTCTGCAAGCGCTTCGTGATCGACAAGTAATGCATATACTTGTAAGGACGTCGTTTTCTAGTTGACTTTCCTTTTTCCCTGACTTTCTTGTAACGATCCGCATTACAGAAGCGGCAACTTTCTACATCCTCGTTCTCCTTGTAGTACAACATGCATCCGTTGCGACAACAATCTATCTTATCGTACCCCAGTCCCAGTTGTCGGACCATCATCTTCGACTTGTAGAAGTTTTTTGGAAGCTCTTTTGATTCCTTCGGTAACACCTCCTTCATTAGTTGTGTAATCCGATCATAGCAAGTTTGTGGCAAGTTAAAATAGGAATTTATGTTCAACAACCGCATCGTCACTGACAGTACGGAATGTGGATCACAACCAGGATATAAAGAAGTTTCAGCATCCTGAAACATATCATAGAACTCCTTCGCCTCGGGATTAGGATCCTCCGGATCAAAATTAGGCCCTGCCGCGTCGTACACCATATCTCGTGCAAGGTTCTGCACGTCTCCATAATCAACGGAGCATTCGTCGTCATCGACGACAAAATCTGCTGCAGCATTATCATCAAAAGCATATAAGTAGCAGCATTCGCAACCTGTCTTTCGGCATATAGTTCACCTTGCGATGACCACAGGCCGTAATCACGTACGAAACCCTTACGGGTCAAATGATCTCTTACACTCACCACTTCTTCGTAACGTCTATTACGAAAATTACGACATGGACACTTGATTTTGTTACCGTCCATAAACTGAGCTTTGCTCATGGCATACTTAAGAAACACTTCCACGCCTGCCTGAAAATCGTCACTCACACCTATTCTGCTCTCGTATTGTCGTTTGTACATCCATGTACGATCAACGAAATAACGATCCATCACAGATTAGATGTAAAAATCTGTATAGTAAGACAAACTAAACAGAATTAGTATATAATCATATAACTGGTGGATCCGCTAGTATTCTAGCTCAGAAGAGAAAAATCTAAATACAGTTGTTACTAATAGTTCGATACCGATAGTGCGATACCGATACCGATACCGATAGTACGATACCGATACCGATACCGATAGTTCGATATCGATAGCATGGTTTAAAGTATCGGCCGATACCGATCCGATACGGCCGATACCGATACGGTTTGGCATGTTCCGATCCGATACCGACCGATACCAAATATTGACCGATACCGACATTGGGGGTCTTTGTTCCGGTCAATTCGGCAAAACCAATCGGTAAGGGTGACTACTATTTCATATAATTTTAAAACTACTAAGAAATAATGCTGAAATACTTAAAATTATGCCTAAATGTATAAAATATATGTTTTTAAATATAAATAATTTATTAATAATTATTTGTTTTTCGATACCAAAGTTCGATACTCCGATACGATACCGCCGATACTACCGATATCGCCGATACCAATACTCATAGGAATAGTCCGAAACCGATTCCGATACCGATATTGTGAACCTTGAGCGATAGTGCGATACCGATACCGATAGTGCGATACCGATACCAAACTGAGTCAATCTATCTATTTCTAAATTGCAAGAGTCCACTTCTAGGATATGGGAGCTATATCCTAAATATCTAGTCTAAAATTAACTTGGTTAGGATACTAGAGTGTCCTTATTATCTAGCAAGCACTACCTTAGTCTAGTCACACTAGCATTAATTACCTATAATTCCTACCATGTCTACAAACACACATTACACTCCAAGCCGTCCTGCATGCTAATAGGCAAGGTAGGACTGCCTTTTCATTCCTCACTCTCTAAAGTACACATACACATATATATGTATATCACAGTTAGATGTATAGATATATACATCTATATAGAAGCACACAACTGACTTATGCAGATGAAGAACTCGCACTGTCCTTGACACAGTGAACATATACACCATGAACCCAAACTCCATATTCACATTTACTAATCCAAACACCACCAAACTAATGGATAACACCCAATATGGATAACACATTATTTAGCCAATATATAAACTCAGATGAATTTGATAAGCAAAGCCTCCCGCCGCCCCCGACCAAAGCCCGCCGCCCCAAGCCCGCCGCCCAGCCCCCACCCCAAGCCCGCCGCCCAGCCCCCGACGCCCCCCGCCCCAAGCCAGCCGCCCAGCCCCCGACGCCCCCGCCCCAAGCCCGCCGCCCAGCCCCCGACGCCCCCCGCCCCAAGCCAGCCGCCCAGCCCCCGAATGTCCCCAAGCCCGCCGCCCCCCGCTGCCCCTACGTCGACACCGCGACACAGAGAGAGAGAAAGAGAGAGATCGAGAGAGAGAGAGAGAGAGGGGGGGATTACCTTTGGGAGAGAGAGATGAGAGGACGCCGACGCCGTTCACCGAAGCCGCGAGCGAGCGAGAGAGAGAGAGAGAGAGAGAGAGAGAGAGAGAGAGAGAGAGATTGAATTTGGGGGGAATGCGAAAAGTTCCCCCCGCCTTTTCATTTAAGTCTGGAACGTAAATTTAGCGACGGAATAGCGACTGCTAATAATCCGTCGCCAATTAGTCGCTATTATTGATTATCCGACTGAATATCCGTCGCTACGTAGTCGAAGAAATGTACCGCCAAATTCCTACACAATTCCCGCCAAATAATCGACCACGTAGCGATGACTGGACATTCGTCGCTATAATTCCGACAGCCTAGCGACGGATATGCGACCTTTCCTTCCCCTAAAATTAAAATAAAAATGGCAAAGACGTGTGGTCGGTAATCAGTCGGTGAGCGGCCACGAAGCCGTCGCTAACGCCGACGGAAAAATTTCGTCGCTAAATATCCGTCGCTAATTTAGTGTATTTTGGTAGTGGCTTGGGGGATGCAAAAGTAAGGAGATGTGGATTATATATATATATATATAGGAGGGATATTGTACCAAACTTATTGCATCAATTATTGCACCAAACAATCTCACCATACATTTATTTCAATCATGTGGTTATATATATATATATATATATATATATATATATATATATATATATATATATATATATATATATATATATATATATATATATATGGCGGATCTAAGACCCGTCCGCGGAGTTCCGCTAATGGCCCAAACCCCCCCACCCCTAGCCATCGAATCAGGGGGGTCCGTGCGGGGCCCGCGCGCGTGCCCGCTCGATCCAATGGTCAAGAGCTACGGGACTCTCGATCCGCCCCCATATATATATATATATATATATATATATATATATATATATATATATATATATATATATATATATATATATATATATATATATATATGCAAATGACCTCTAGCCTAGTGGTTAAGAGTGATGCATGCGGCCCAAGTGGTCGGGAGTTCGAGCCTCAGTGGAGGCGAGTTCACCACAAGTATCCATTGCTTCAAAAAAAAAAAATAATAAATAATATATATATATAAAAGAGGGTATAAAATATATATATATATATATATATATATATATATATATATATATATATATATATATATATATATATATATATATATATATAAAAGAGGGTATAAAAATAAATATACATATCAGTTATTGAAATCTAAACTCATAATCCGAACCGAAAAACTGACTTTTTTATAGCCCAAAATCGAATTTCGGCCCTTTTTAAAATATTCTTCAAAGAAAAAAGTCTTTTTTTTCTAATTATATGCAAGTGAATTTCTATATATTTATATTTTTTTTTAAAATTTTTTTATGCCAAATATTATGCCAAGTATTAACAAATTAGTGGCCAGGCTCACCATTTATCATTGCGAGGACCATCTAATAATTTCTCCTATTTCATACATGTCAACTGCCAATGACAACTGGAAGTGGAATATATAAGTTAGAAAAGAAAATATAATTTTGTATATTTCATGCAAACACCGTGCATGAAATATAATTTTTTTTAAAAAAAAAGTCAATGTACTTGCTCACATTATATTTGTATTTAAGGGATAGGAACCTCCTTTAAAATGATACTTTGTTATGTTAATTAGACATCCCAAGCTAGCAGCACCCCCACCCATGGAGTTCCAACTCCCTAATTCCTTAGGGTTCCTTCTTGGTTTCCTTCTCTTTCTCTTGGTGTTGGTGTCCAAACTAAGACACAGACACAGAGCCCTAAGCCTAAAGTATCCACTCCCCCCTGGTCCATGGAAGCTCCCACTCATCGGAAGCGTCCACCACATGGTCGGTGGTGGACACCCCCACCGAGTCCTACGCGACCTGTCGAAGAGGTACGGCGGCGTGATGGAGCTGAAGGTCGGCGAGATCGACCTCGTAGTCATCTCTTCTCCGGAGGCCGCGGCGGAGGTGATGGGCACCAACGACCTCAACTTCGCCTCCCGCCCCGAGCTCGCCATCAGCAAGATCTCCGACACCTTCGCCGGGAACGTCGGCATGTCCCTCGCCCCCTACGGCGACCACTTCCGACAGCTCCGGAAGATCTGCAGCCTCGAGCTGCTGAGCAGCAGGCGGGTGAAGTCGCTGTCCCGGCTGCGGGAGGACGAGACGTCGAAGCTCGTCGAGCACATACTCGTCTCTTCCTCCGGTCCTATAAACCTGTCGGAGAAGTTCCTCGCCCTGGCCAATGCGGTCGTCTTTAGAGCCGTCCTCGACGAGAACGGCCGGCATCAGGAGCGGCTCTCGTCGGCGCTCGTAGACTTTCTCAAGTCGTCTACTTTGTTCGGTTTTGTTGAGCTCTTCCCATCTGTGGAACTGCTGCCTGTCGTAACTGGAGTGAAGGATCGGCTAGTCGGGAAGTTCCGCAACGTCGAGGCCGTCCTCGACGAGATCATTTCGGAACGTCGAGGAGGAGGCGACAAGGCTCGAAACGTCGAAAATGAAACGTTTCTTGATGTTCTCTTACGGATTCTAGAGCAAGGAGATCTTGAAGTTCCTCTTAACATCAACAACGTCAAGGCTCTGACCATCGTAAGTAGCCTAGCCTAAGTGCGACTATAATTCACTACTAAAATATTGTTAATTAGCGACTGATTAGCTACTAAGATCTTATATTAAATACAGTATAAATTTACGCTGCTACTTCTGTTACTAGTTGGTCGCTGTCTGATACCAAAAAGCGTAACGGACGTCTTACCGACGAAACTTTCCGTCAGTAACCTTCTGAAAAATTTGTAATTGTGGGCTCACAAAACAAAACTCTGTTGCTAATCCGTCGAAAAGCTTTCGCAACGTTTTCCGATGGAATTTTTTCGTTGCTAATCCGTCGCTGAACTAATGTCGCCAAATCCGTCGGTAAGTTGTCGCTGCGGTGGTGGATTACCGACGGATTTTTCTTAGCGACAATAATACTAACGACGTACTCTATCCATCAGTAATAGTAAATAGCGACGGAAATGTTAGGTTTAGCGACGGATATTTCCGTCGCTAATTAGCTGTAATTTTGTAGTGAAATTGTTTCTTCTTCTTGATTGTAGGAGTTGCTCACCGGAGGCACCGACGGCACGGCTGCCGTCATGGAGTGGACCATGGCAGAGCTAATGAGGAATCCGCAAGTGATGGAGAAGGCCCAAGCGGAGGTGAGGAGCGTTCTCGGGGCTGGAAAGGAGGGGAAGATGGTGCCGCAACAGTCTGATCTCGACGGCTTGATCTACCTGAAGATGGTGATCAAGGAGGCCCTGAGGCTGCACGCCCCGGTCCCCTTGCTAGTTCCGAGGATCTGCAACGAGACTTGCCAGGTTTCCGGGTACTCGGTGCTGGCCGGAAGGAAGATCGCCGTCAACGTCTGGGCCATGGGAAGAGATCCGAGGTACTGGGACGACGCGGAGAGCTTCAGGCCGGAGAGGTTTTCGGAGAAGATCAATGGAGGAGTGGAATTCAAGGGCTCAAGCTTCCAGTTTGTGCCGTTTGGCGCCGGAAGGAGGATGTGCCCGGGGTTCGGGTTCGGCCTCGCCCTGGTGGAGCTAGTCCTGGCCAAACTTCTCTTCTACTTCGATTGGGAACTCCCCGAGGGAATGCTACCAGAGGATCTCGACATGACGGAGGCTTTCGCGACGACTGTCTACCTCAAGTCCGACCTACTCTTGCTTGCTAGGCCGGCCGAGGCCTCTCGTGATCATTTCATTTCCGGATGAAACTCAACTCACTCTTCCGAGCAAACAACAATGTCACAGCATAGCATGCATGTTGATGTTCCAGTGTGTTAGTTAAGGGACGATGCTGTCTAATATTTTTCAAATTTAAAATAAAGGATCCATGTATATATGGATTCTTATATACTACTATAAGGTTATGCTCTAGAAAGAATATTTGAAAGTTTGCCATTGGAATGTATTTATCACTTCTTACAAAGTTATGCGATATATCTCAAGCTATTATCCATATGGAGGTCTTGCTTCTCAATAAGGCCGGATTGTATGTTGTTTCCGGTTTAGCCCTAAAAGAGGGTGACAATGGAGTTGGTTATTTATTCCCACGTCAGGTAGAAGGTGTTGGAGGTCCGGTCATTATGGAGATTCTGCGACAATAGGGACCGAACTCGGACCGAGTTCGATCAGGGACAAAATTCTGTCCGAGTTTTGTCAGTTTGTTCCAGAACCTTTTGGCAGGTCCAAACTGAACTCTGCTCGAGTTCGGTGTCGGTCGGGACTGAGCGTGTTCTGTGTTTTGATCAATACCGTTGGATTTGTTCGACGGCCAGATTAAATGATGGACTATATTTTTAGGATTTCGAGTATGACCTAAAAATGTTTCTCAACCTATTTACATGCATATTGAGGGTCGAGGTATAAGATCAATCTAAAGAGCATAAGATGGAAGATTCATGGTACTTGTCCATAGAAAATCTTAAAAAAAAATCTGTATTTTACTTTTAGGGCTCGCCATCCAAGACATCAAGAAGCGAAGATCTATGCGTGGATTCATCATCTTCGTACAGGAGGATCTTACGGGTAGGGTGAGTGATTTCAAGCAGGGGCGGCCCTGGCCCAGGGCCCCCTGACGAAAGAGGGCACCAACATGGAGCTGTTTGTAATAGAACTAGTATGTATCATGTGCCCTTTTTTTTAACAAAAAATATTGTGGTATAGTGGATACAATGCTAGACTTATATTTAAGAGGTCTTTGGTTTAAATCTTGACTACAACAAAATTTTGTTTTATTTATATATATTTTTTACATTATGTTGGGGCCTATTTTTGAAGTTTTGCCTCGGGCCCCCAATTGCTCAGGGCCGACCCTGATTTCAAGTTGTAATCTTCTTCTAATCTACTTGAGTTTTGGTAAGGGGGTTGGACATTTGGGCAGAGAGTTCAACATTGTTCAAACTTGTAATTTCATCTAAGTTATATAGATTATGATTTGTCCAGGTGACATGGTCACTGAAAAATACAGTGTTCTCATTTGTGCATGGGGCTTTTGTTACACTTTGGTTGGCTATCTTCATGTGGATTTGGCGACACTTCCGGGCCAACAATTGGTACAAGAGCGAGCTTCGTTAGTTCTGGTCTGATACTATTATATGTTGTTTCTCGAGAGAAGTGCAACCATGTCTACAGAGTAAATGAACACATGTATGATCACCCTCACAGGAGGAGAATTGGGCGATTTGGAAGTCCATGATGGAGGACCTACTCAGGTGCAAGGTTTTGCATGGTCCATTGGAGAGCGATAGCGCCAAGCCACCAGACAAGTCTGCTTGATGATTGGAGATGATTGGATCATAAGGCTACTGGATTTATCCGCCAATGACTGAACGATTCGATGTTTCATCACGTCTCCATGGAGAGTTTTGCAAATAATTTGTGGGAGAATTTGCTTTCGTTGTACGAACAGAAGGATAATAAAGTGTTTTATTCGCCAATACGTCAACTCGAAGTACACGAATGGTACCTCGGTAGCACAACATCTGAATGAGGTTTAGGGGATCATCAATCAGTTGTACGTGATAATGATGGTGATTGACGATGAGCATCAGGTCCTTCTGCTTTTGAGTTCTCTACCGAAGAGCTATGCGACGTTGGTGATATCGGTGAGCAACTCCGCGCCTAATGGAAAGTAGTTTGTTGAACGAGAAGGTCCCTCGTAAACAATTTATTGAATCGTCGTAGCATAGCATGCATGTTGATGTTCCAGTGTGTTGGTTAAGGGACGATGCTATCTAATATTTTTTAAGTTTAAAATAAAGGGTCGATGTATGGATCCTTGTATACTATTTATGACCTTTTTTGTTATGATATACCGAAGACAATCTTTCATTATCTATAAGGTTATGATCTAGGAAGAATATTTGAAAGTTTGTAATGGTTGCACTTTCGTCTAGAGAATGCGAGAGATCTGATAGTAACAAACCAGAACGAACCTCGCTCTTGTACCAATTATTGGTCCGAAGCGTTGCCAAATCCACCCGAAGACAGTCAACCAAAGTGTAACAAAAGAGCCAAGCACATATGGAAACACAGTATTTTTCAGTGACCGTGTCACCTGTACAAATCTTAATCTATATAACTTAGATGAAATTAAAAGATTAAATAAGAACAATGTTAAACTATTGTCCAAAGGTCCAACACCATCACCAAACTCAAGTAAAAAGAAGAAGATTACAACTTAAAATCACTCACCCTACAGACCTTCTCTTCTTGCTGTCTTAGATGGCGTGCCGTAAGAATAAAATACATATTTCTCTTAGATTTTCTATGGACAAGCACCTTGAATCTTCCATCTTGTGCTCTTTAGATTGATCTTGTGCCTCCACCCTCAACGCATATAAATATGTTGAGAAACCTATTTTAGGTCATACTAGAAGTCCTAGAATAGCCAACCATTTAATCTGGCCGCCAAACAAATCCAACTGTGCTGATTAAAATTAATCCAGAACACGTTCAGTCCCGATTGACACCAAACTCGAGCAAAGTTCGGTTTGGACCTGCCAAAAGGTTATGGTACAAACTGACAAAACTCAGACAGAATTCTATCCCTGATCGAACTCGACCTGAATTTGGTCCTTGCTGTCGCAGAACCTCCAGACTGAATGGACCTCCAACACCTCCTATCCGATGTGGGACTAACATTTTCATTGTCACCCCTAAAATAACGGTTTGGAAGAATTTCAGACATATTATAACGACTTATATATATATATATATATATTATATATATATATATATATATATATATATATATATTATAATATATAATACTTTTAGCCTAGAAAACAAATGTTTTTCACTGCAGGAAGCTTGTTCTGTAAACGTCATTTTAAAATCATTTTAAATAGTCCGTATAAAGTTAGGTTGCTTGAATTGGAATTTTGATTGATCACCTTGATCTGCCATGTCTATAATGTATGAGAAGTAAATTAATTCTTTTGATTTTTCTTGATTATTCTTAGAGTAATAAGAAAAATTTAAATTACAAGGTCGTTTGTCATGATATTGTCATTCTTTCTATGAACTCTTTTTAATATAGTCTCCTCCATTATTTCATTTCTCTTCATCTTCTTCCTTTTCATTTTCTCCTCCAATCTAAGGCAAGTACATATTGACAAATGTTGGATAAATATTATTTAGTTTGTTCTAAACTCTTCCTTATATGATTATAAGTCTCGTTGAACTTGGAGTTTTTGATTCTTGTGGTGGATTCTTGTAGATCTAAGTTTGTAAAAATTTTAGTTTTTTTTTGTTTTGATCTACTAAACCTTGAATTTTTGAAACTAATTGTCCTATGTTGTGAAAATTTCGTTCTACCCCAATTTTGACCTTTGAAAAGTTAGATTTCGAATTGTTTTGAGAAGTTTATGGACTTTTGAAGTTTATGGGTTCAACCAAGCTAGCGTTTTCACGTTGGTTGGAGAAGATGAACAGTGTGTGCGCGCGCCTTAGCGCTGAGCCCTGTGGCGCATAGTGTTTCATTTGGGTGCATAGTGTTTTCTTTGGGTACATAGTGTTTTTCCTTTAGGCGCATATTTTTCCTTTGGGCGCATAGTGTCCCTGTGGCGCATAGCCACTCCTTTATGTGCGCATGGCTTTCAGGCGCATAGTATGAATATTTCCATGCTTCTACACCACTTAGGTTTGCGCCATCCCGACAAATCCTGGCCCTGGCGCCTCTTGGCCCAGGCGCCCTTCCATGCTGGCGCATGTTTGGCTGACGCCACCCTGGCCCATGCCAGCTGTCGCCATCCTGACCCTAGCCCCTTCTGGCCCTGGGTGCCCTTTGCTCCAGGCGCCATTCTGACCCTGTGGCACCCTTCCTGGCCTAGGCCCCTTCTTGGCTATGGTGCCACCTTGGCCCGTGCTGGCTGGCCCTAGCACGAATGACTGTTTTGACTGCCCAGTTGAGCTATTCAGCTGTTAGTCTTGAAAAATACCAGACACTAAGCTTGTAGACATTTGTCTTGGCTTCAAAATTTCTCAGTTCACCTTATTGGAATTTATGCGGTTGTTCATTTAAATCTTAGTTTGATCTTCTGGCATGTTTTCTTGTACTTGGCCGAATATGATATTTTCTTTAACGAAAATGAACTTCCTTAGCTGATTAGATACTTTTGTACAGTTAGAGATGATTGTACATCCTTGTTACACTTGATACTAGCACATATCTAATATTGATATGCCAAGTAGTTTCTTTTATTTATTCTCTTTCATGCCATGATACCCCTTTTAGGACAATTATTACTTACATGCTATATTTGTTCCATTTCTCTTCATTGCTTAGTATGATTGTGGCCCGTCGGGGTGCACTCATGATTTATGTCTTTTCTTTGCTTTCATGATAGTAACCCATTGTGGTGCACTTATGTTACACGTTACTCGCTGCTTATACTAGATAGTGATCCATCGTGGTGCACTCTTGACATATCTTTCCTTGCTTACATGATAGTGGCCCGTAGAGGCGCACTCTTGACAAGTACTCTTTACATGACAAGTAAACCTAACATAACTGCTTAATCAATGCTGTTGCGACGACTATTTCCCCTTGCTAATGTAACTCTTTTGGACACCGTAGTTAAATTCTTTGTGTATATGTGCACAAGCTACATGTCTCGTCTTGTATCATGTCTAGGATATAGATTCTTGATTATCACGATCAGGGATTCATACAGAACTGACTAGGATAACGACTAGATTGATCAAGTAGCTCATAAAGAGTTTTCACAGTCATATGCTATCCCATTATCTGGGCGCTTTAATGGACTTGTAGCCTGCCGACGAGTAGGGCACATTTTCAGCACGCTGTCATGTGTTGCACCCCCAAGTCACCTAATACAAGTCTCACAATCTTGTGGAAGGATAACTCGATAGTCTACAGGCTTGTGACTGCTGGAACATCTTATTGCATCTTGTTAGTAATTAGGATTGTGATAACCCTAGTTAGTTAAAGTATCAAGTCGTACTCATTGCTTGACCGTGATTGATGGATGTAGTCCAGTCCATGTTAGTTTTGTCTAGGAAGTGTTCGTATGTTTATTTCAGTACATTATTGTTTATGCTTTACTTTTGTCGATGAATGATCGGAGGCTAATTCTGTTCAGAGAAGGGTTACAACCTCGGTCCTTATTTAGTTTACGGTTGTAACTTGGCTTCCGGAATAGCTCCCAATCATCTTATCTTATTATTTGTCGTCCTATTCAGTACTCATATGTTCTACATGATCTTATGCTAAACATTGATTGAGATTAAGTTCTGTTCAGGAAGGGGTTAACCCCGGTCATTGTTGGTTTACGGGTTGTAACTTGGCTTTGAAATAGTTCCCAAGTCATCTTATCATTGTCGTTCTATATAGTTCTTACAGGCTCTCATGCCCTAGTTACACTCATGCTCACAAGTCCATTATCCCACAGTCCTATATGATCCCTATGCTGGGTCACCATGTTCTCACACCCGCTACCTTACATACTTACATGACCCGGCTACTTAACATGTTTACATGTCCAGTTTATCTTACATGTTCACATGCTTCCCTACTTTACATGTACACAGTCTACTTTATGTTACACATGATTAATTTATGCTCCAGTTGCTTTGCTTATTGTCTTTTTCATTCTCGGGATGATGCTGGTAGTGCATGAGTCTCGATCCGCATTTACTTATTGCTTTTCCTAATCTTGTTATGTTAGCTATTGCTGGTTTTAGTCCATAGTTTGGTTTCCTTTGTGTACTTGATTTTGGGGTCTGACCCCACTGGTTTTGTTTGGCCAGATCTGATAGAGGAGTCCAAGGGATCTTCCGCACCATCTACTTGACGGTGACCATACAAAGCACAGAGTACCTGAGTGGGTTTCTTATCATTCTCCCACTTGATATGTACATTATTTTTTGTGGCGTTTAGCCTCCGAGCACGTGTTTAGCTCGTATTTTTGGATCTTTACATTTAGCCTACGGCCAAAACATGATGTGCGTATCTAGACTATAGCTAGAGCTATTATCATTTATGACTATTACTCTTACTAGTTCTCTATTTTGGTATACTAGCTTCATGATCATCCCTGTATAAATGGTTTGGGACGCTTTACTATTGTATTCTGATGATCAGACTTCTTGTACTTTGTATAATTGCCTGTGATTGAGATACCTAAGATTGCTTGACCGAGGATCGACTGTTGGCTTGTAG
>JANAVB010043216.1:1297251-1368666 GCA_029216955.1 Iris pallida | reverse complement strand
TTTTGCTTATGAACAGAAGACTCTGACAATAAAGGTGTTTCTTATTTCGCCAATACGTCAACTCGACGTACACGGAGGGTTTCTCGTGGCACAACGTCTGAATGAGGTTTAGGGGATCATCAGTCAGTTGTCCGCGAGGTGAGCAAATAAATTTACTAATGTTTATTATCCCGGATTTGAGGTTGTCTTTGATATCCTTAGTAGACAAAAAGAATCCAGGACGTTTAAGTGTAACCCGGAGTAAACTAAAATCCTGGCTCTGCGCTTGTGGTCACAATCCTCCAATGGAAGTCTAAACCGTCCATTGTTACTTTTAAAAGCAAATTTGGGTTTCCGTTTCAAATGCAAACACATGCAATAAACGGTAGACAGAAACTAATTATGCATAATATAATGAGGCTTCAAAACTTTCAAAACGGCTCAAATGAGCCGTCTAAGCCGTCATTATATCATGGTCCATTTTATTTAAAAAAAAATAAAATTTGTAAAAATTGTTGAAAGAAGTTTAAATTTGTCAACATGAAGAATCGAACTCAACCAAACAAAAAATACCGCACACCTTAACCACATGAATTAGAAGAGATATTTGATTATAGTTGGACACTATTTTCATTATCAGTTATTATACGTGCAAAGCACATGCATTTACTAGTTATGCATAATGGGAATCTTTGATGGAAGAAGGAATAGGTTGACACATCCTAATAAGTAAGGTGATTGTGCCACTAGCGATGACTTGCCATGATAGAGTCATCAACAAAAGAAAGAAAAAGACTCGAAGCTTGCTATATATGTTACCCTTGAACGTCACTAACTGAAATTTGAGAGTGACGAATCACCAACTAATTGAGACTATATGTTTTTTTGGGTTTAATGGAGTGATATTTTTAAATTATTCTAATTGCTGAACTGTATGGAATTAATGAACTTGGAATAATGTCAAAGTAAGATCCATTTTAAGACTTACTACATGAAATACCTATAATAGCAAGGGAAACTTATTTCATACAGACGAAAATTTTCAATTGTATCAATATGAACGTGAACTAGGAGTGATGCAAACAAAAGGTTTAAAATAAAAAAATCTAATGATAAAGACAATACAATTCCGTAGAAGAATTAATTGCTTTAGTCACTGTGACATGGGAGGAAAATTACAGGTAAAGCCATAATTAAATCAAATTGCTTAGACATGACAACTGCAACAGCATTGCAAATTGGCTGAACATCCGAACGCAATGTATTTTTTTATTTCTCCTCCCTACTTTATCGGTCAGCTCTTAGCTGATGATCTAGCTGTCTCTACATATGATTTTAGGTGTCATTTTCTCCGGTTTGACAGATGCCAAGAAGGAATTCGAATATGCGCCTTCCGCACCCAGCCCCCTGTTGCTATCATTAGGTCATAATCCAATTCAAATAATCAAAACGTAACAATTATCATAACTGCTTTTGCTAAAGACGCAAATGCTCCTACTGCACCCAGAGTAGTCCTAGTCTAGAACAATAACTTCTGCAGACTGAAAAAAACCTCTCTTAAAACCCTTAGAATCCTCATTAATATATCACTTAATGGGACGGAAATCCGGAAATCGTTCCCCCAAATCAAGAGACCACCGTAGTAAATCATACAAAACCCAACTGGCCAAGATCACATATAAACACAACGCAAACACAAATGATCTTGATGTAGAAAATTCTTGTAGAAAAAACTATGGGAGGATCGGATCCAATCCTGGAAAAAAAAAATTCACTAATGAATTAAAATAATAAACCCTCTACAAAATTCTCCACCGATCCAAACAACGCAACTCAAAGCAATGAAGATGGATTACAAAGGTTACCGAAACAGAGATGACGAAACAATCACACGAAACGATCTCCCTTCGAAATAACCATTAATCCCTCTTTCTTCTCTTTGAAAGTTGCAAGCTTTGAGAAACTTCTTCTTATGATCTTGTGATGATTGATACGGTTATATATTTTATTATTATTTAAAGCTCCACCAATCCTGCAACAGCTGGAACATTGAGTAGATCCAATTGCTGGTGTTTTTTGCCTTTGGACTAGGAAAGATAGTCCCACATCGGCTACACCAAATGGTGAGTATCTCAATATAATACATTGCTTGTGTTGAGGTGTGCACATGAGGTGTAGTGGGGCACAAATTTGTGCCATGTGGGAGTTTTTCCTAGAAGGAAAAAAGGATTAATTCCAACAAAGATGTAAGTTAATTTTTGTTATGCGGACTCGGACTCGGACAAGGACTCCAGGATGTCTCGTGCATGCACGGGAGTGTTCGGGGGGTAGGCGTGGACTGGCACACTTCTATGCTAATTGTGGGATGATCTAAAATATCAAACTCTATTTTTGAGTATTGGTATTTTAGTCCCACATCGGATAGGAGAAGAGGTGAAGTCTCAACTCCACTTTATAAATAGAGCCCCTTGGCCTCCTTTGAAAGATGCACCAAGAAGAGAGTTAAGGGAGTCTGTAAAGTCCAGGAAGTCCGTTCAAGTATCAAATATTGACTTACGAGCGTTCCAGAAGTTCTTCGTGAACTTGCTGGTTCCTGGAAGCAGATCGTATTAGGGCGAATCTTGCTTTGAGCAACGGTGATCTTAATCACCCCAGCAAGAACCTTTCCTCTTCTTCTTTCTTCTTTTTTCTCCTTCATCTGAGTTGTAACTCAGTTCTGTCCGTCTGCAACTGCGATTGCAAGGAAGAACGTGAGATTTATTTTTAGAACTCAGTTCTGTCCGTCAGCAACTGCGATTGCGAGGAAGAACGTGAGATTTATTTTCTGATTATTGTTGCTTTTGTAATCAGATTCATATTATAGTGTTCCTCTTGGATCTCGAGAATAATCAGAAGGTGAACGTTTGTTGAACCTCTGATCTCGACATCGAGTCTACCATCTTTGATCAAGCCCCGGGACTAACAATCTCAAAGCAAGATCCTTGTAGATGGAGAACTCTCGTGCTTCTCTCATCGATACCAGCTTTAACAAGTTGGAGAAATTCGACGAAGAACATTTTCAAATCTGGAAGAGGAAGGTCACCCTTAATCTTCAACTCGTGGACGTAGACCATGTGTTGATTGAGGATGAACCGACGATTCCACAAGGAGGAACTGTCGATGCTATTGTTGCTGCACTCGTCAAGCAGAGCAAATAGAAGAGAGAAAACAGTATCTGTAAACTGCTGATTCTCAATTCTATGGAAGACTCTCTGGCAGATTCATATTCCAAGAAGGTGAAGGCCAAAGAGATCTGAGATTCTTTGGGTAGCTATATGAAGATGATGAGAACAGGTCCAAAATCTTTATCGTCGAGAAGTACCACAAGTGGCTCTTCGAAGACGAGATGGCGATGCTACCTCAAGTGAAGGAATTTCTGAAGTTGCACCAGAAGTTAGATGACGAGAAGATGCCCCTCGTCGACAAGTTTATCGTTGGAGGGAAAGTCTCGAAACTTCTTGCTGGTTGGAGCAACTTCTATGTTAGAATGTATCAGAAGAAGCTGGACATTAGCTTGGAAGATCTCCTACAAGAGATCCACGTTGAGGATAAAATACGATCTCAACAGAAGATGGACTCTCTGTCCAACCAACTGGCTAAGGCCAACTTGGTGCAGACAAGAGAGTTCAAGGGGAAGCATGTGGCTTTTCATCACAAGAAGAATGACTCCACTAATCTGAAAGTGAAGGGTCCTTCGTTCAAGCAACAGAAGTCCAAGTCCCACGTGACTTGCTTCAACTGTGGCAAGAAGGGCCACTACAAAAGTGAATGCAAATCCAAGCCCAAACAAGCTGAGCAAGGTGAGCCTAGCAAGGTTTCCATGGTTTCTAACATTGTTGCTATGATTGCTCAGGTCACAGCTGTGGGGGCTGACTTTGACTGGTGGATAGACACTGGTGTGACCTGCCATGTCTGCTCTGGCAAGGAATGGTTCGTCACATACCAGCCAACTTCTGAGAAAGTTATCATGGCGAACCAAGCCCAAGCTGAAGTTCTGGGGATCGGAACTATGGAGCTGAAACTCACATCCGGGAACACTCTGACGCTTCAAGGTGTGAAGCACGTTCCGGTGATTGCAAAGAACTTGATCTCTGGAAGCTTGCTTAGCAACACAGGCTTGAGGATGGACATCAACGCTGGCCAGATGGTGATGTCCAAGAAGGGGACATACTTCGGAAAAGCTTTTCAAATCGAAGGGATGTTCAAAATTCAGCTTGTAAACCAGTCAAATGTAATCAATGCAATCGCTCATTCTGATTATTCTCTTGAGTTGTGGCATAATAGGCTAGGACATGTTCACTGTAAAAGAATTAAAAAAATGTCCAGTCTAGGACTTATCTCTAAATGTGAGGATAAGGTAGAGAAGTGTACTGAAGTATGTGCTCAGACAAAGATCACAAGGAAAACTTTTCATCGGGTCAATCGAAGCACAGATCTTCTGGAGTTGGTGCACTCTGATATCTGTGACTTCAAGCAATTCTCCATAAAAGCCGGGATGAAGTATTTCATAACCCCTCTTCCCGAAATTTTGAATTATATTTTATTTATTTATTTGAATTAAATGATGATTTCTAATATTTTTATAAATAATTACTTAGTTAATTATTACGATCGATGACTTTAGCCATGGCAGAGTTTTGGAGTGCATGGTGACTAGAAATCGTGGCACGGATAGTGCAATGACGTGCTTTGACTAGAGTATTAGTCCTGGTAGGGAAGGCCGAGCCATAGTGATGTCCTAACTAGGAAAACCAGGCCAAGTTGCGACTTAACGCTTACCGAAGATTTATTTATTTATTATTTATATTATTGGGTTTAGGGAAACCGATTATACCATTTTAGCCCGAACTGGACCCGAACTGAGCCCAAGCCCATGTAGTCATGCGGCACGTCAAATGACATTCGTGTAGATGGAAATTGGTATGAGTGTGTTGCATTTCGTTTTAATGAATTAATAAATATTTCTAAGTATTCATAATTAAGTATTATGAATATCATTATTAGTGGATATTCGATGATGATTGTAGAAAATAGGTCCTTGTACACTTTGGGGTTTTTAGACTGCACATAATGGTATATATACACCATTAATGTTTATTGAATTTCGTTATATTTATTATTATTTTATTGGGGTTATTATATATATAATATTATTTTATTATTAGTGGTTATATTAATTTTGTCAATTAAATATTATTATTATATATAGTCATATTTATATAAATAGGGTCCTAGACTGAAAATAGATAAGATTAAATGTATGAAATGTAGGAGTATTAAATCTATATATGATTCATGTGCATATATATATATATATATATATATATATATATATATATATATATATATATATATATATATATATATATATATATATATATATATATGTATATATAGGGAGCGGATCAAAAGCCCCCCTTAGAAAACCCCCTAAAAAACCCCCTCACTCTAATTCGTAATATTAATGTTAATATTAATGTTAATGTTAATATTAATGTTAATATTAATATTAGTTTTTTTATTTATTTTTTTATATTAATTTTAATGTTAATATTAATATTAATGTTAATGTTAATGTTAATGTTAATGTTAATGTTAATTTTAATGTTAAGTTTAATGTTAATTTTAGTACTTAATATTAATATTAATATTAATATTAACATTAACATTAATATTAACATTAATATTAACATTAAATTACGAATTAGAGTGAGGGAGATTTTTAGGGGATTTTCTAAGGGGGACTTTTGATCTGCTTCCATATATATATATATATATATATATATATATATATATATATATATATATATATATATATATATATATATATATATATATATATATATATATATAGACTAAGTGTTAACAAAGCCACAAAGAAAACCCAATCCCATCCCACTCGGGCCAGAGGCCACAGGCCATGTGAAAGGCCAACCAGCGTATGAACCCGAGCCCTAGATAGGCAAATCTGAGCGAGTCTCCCCGCTGTTGAAATCGCATAAAACGAGAGGAGATCGAGAGCAAACCCAAAATCCTAAACTCGAACCTCACATGCGCGCGCCCCTACACCCTGGGCGGCCACCTAGACGCACGTCGCCGCCGCCACGTCCGACGGACGGCAAGGCCGTCGGCCACAGAGCGCGCACAGAGCGCTGAACAGCAGCAAGGCACGAGCAAGGTACAGTTTTCGTCATCAGATTTCTCTCCGTATATTCAACGAATTTCGGTTCCGTAAAATTCTATAGAATGCCCATATGACCATCTAGGATCCTCGTTAATTAGTTCCTATTGAACTTGTTTGTATTCGACGAGAAATCAACGCGAACATCGAGGAAAACCTGTTCAAAAACAGGACTGAAAACAGTCGATTTAGCCTACTTTGCGTTTGATTATCTTCCAAACCATGCATGATTTAAAAAATATACCTGAAGACATTTGTTAACAACACATAGGAGTCTAGAACCCTTTTTGTAGTTTATGATTTCATAGTTTATCTACGAAATTATCCGTCTCCCAAAATTGTGAAAAATTTGTTTCCAAAACTTAAAAAAATCCATCGACATGGGGTCCGTCCCGCCAATCCGGGCGATGTGGTCGCGAACCGAAAGCATTAAAAGGTGCGTAATGGCTTCATGGACGTGTGGGCTTTACGAAATTCAAATTGGTTGCGTGTGCGCGACGAATTTGATGCATATTCGTCGAAATTCACCATATCGGTCTCTGTACAAATTTCTCAATTACTTTGTGCATGCTCGTCAGATCGAGACGAAACTTGCGTCAACAGGATCATATCATTTTTTTGGTCCTGTATGCCAAGTTTGGTCCAATTCTGAGATAGTTGATTGGATTGCCGTTTGCGGGCCCCACGGTCCGATTTAACGGGCGATTTTGTGCACGGCCGTCGGAATCTAACTTTGAACATACGGTTGGGTTCGTATCATCAAAAAAAATTCGTAGACATGTAGTTTGATGACTTTAGAGACCATTGACTCTGGCACGCTTTTTGGTGCAAAACGGGTCCAACGGCAGACACTGTTTTGACCCAAAATTACCGTTTTGCCCCTGTGTCCAGAATTGGACTTAAGGACAGGCAATCTTAGCTAATTTGACTATTCTGAGAACATTGGTGATGTTTATTTCAGCTTCCGGGGACTGTTGTACGAGTTTTGACTATTGTGGCACACTGAGTGGTTTGGATTATCGGTTTCACCAGCAAAGGACCACAGGCGAGTAAGTTTATTGTTTGTTTTCAGTATTGATCTTTACTATACATCAGTGATTATTCGATAGATATGTGATTTCAGTTTTATGTTGATTTTTGTTCATTATGTGTCGGGAGGGTGAAGTACCAATAATGTGTGATCTGACTTTAGACCGTGTAGACCGTGATTATTATTGCATTTATATCTTGTAGACCGTGTAGACCGTGATTATTATTGCATTTATACTGTGTAGATCATGATTATTATTTTTGTAGACAGTGTTTCTTTATTGCAGTATTTCATGTAGACCGTGTAACTGTAGACCGTGTAACTTTAGACCGTGTAGACCGTATCGCATAATTGTCCCGAGACCGATCACATATCAAAGGTACTTCAGTCGGTCAGTTGGTGAGTATTTTATTGTATTTTATTTTCTGTTCTTGGTATTTAGTTTTATTCTGTCTTTCTTCATTTATTTTCCAAATCATGTGTCTAAAGGCTAACCTCTGTAGTATAGTCATTTTCATATATTGAAACTGCATTCAGTGAATTGTACTCGTTCCATTTCTGACTGAAAACTAATATTTTTCAGGTTAGCCGTAGATTGACTTAGCATTGGAAGTTACGGGTGTACTTGCAGACAAAAGCCTAGAGACTAACTAGGTAGCTGAGTTGTAGTCATTCCAATCTTTGTACAAGTTTATATTTTTCTGCAAATGTAAAACTTATGAATATTGTAAGTTAAATTAGTTTTGTGAATGAGCATTGTTTTATTATTTTGATCATCATGGCCGTGATAGCGTTCTACCGTCGACTCTGCGGCGTAGGCTGGCTTGGACACGTCTCGTATCCGTTTAAAAAAATGGGTGCTGGTCGTGACAAGTTTTTGTGGTGGCCCATACAGGTCTGTTTTCGCAAATCATGCGAACTCGTGATAGTACTTAAGTTAGTCATACTATTGCGAGCCTGCGACTAAGAAATGCTCATTAACGAATTAAGGATTAATTTAATTTAAGAGAATGACTAGGACTAGGAGTCCCTTATACAAAATTTACCGATGGGTAGTCTAGGCTATGCAATTTAGATGAGGGTTATTAATTTTGATAGTTTGTCAAATCCCCATAGGTACATTATTACCTCTTGAGATGACTATATGTGTCACGACCCGCTGCCTAAATTGTTGGGCCGGGCCAAGTCATGTCCAGCCTACGCTTGAGATAAAACGTAGTAAGCTGTTCTCAAGATAACAAGGTAAGACTAAAATGTGCTAACAGTTCTATATGTAAAGAAGAGTCATAAATGCTCCAAACACAAAAGTTATCTCATATAATAGTAAGTCCAAGTACAAGTTCGAAATGTAAAGCTGGATACAGGTCCAGTCATAAAATACATAGTCTAATACATGACTACTCTCAAAAGTCCAAAGTAAAAAGATAACTAGACAAGTTTCCCCGCAGGTACATCCTCGTAAGACAAAGTCTGGTCCTCGGCAGTAACTCCATAATATGAATCACAGAGCAACTCCTCCTCAGTAAGTATACCTACAACGTTATCCTGTCAGGACGGGAGCAAGTACTGATTCTAACAAACATATAATACTGATCATGTGATGGAAAGAAATGACATATCATGTTTTTATCCAGTTTTAGATACATTTTATCATGGCAATAATTATTTGTTTTAAAGTTTAAAACTGTAGTAGGTGAGTGATCAGTCAATAGGTAATCAGGATGTACAGTGGTACATATCAATTTTCTGAAGCGTACATACGTACCCTTAACGGCATCGGTGTATGTCCATACACAAACGCGGGACCAGACATACGACAAATTTACATATAGAATGTAACAGTGCTCGGTAAATACATACGGAGAAGGGGGGGCATGATCACGTACACTACTAACAGTTTCTCCTTAACCCGTTGTTAAACATGTGAGAGATATTAAAACTGTCCTAAGCATGGTAGAGACTGAAAGTAATACACATGTGAAGTTTTAACTTGCTACCCCAAGGATCAGCATTTAACATGGTTGGAATTTACAGTTTATGGTTATAGCAGTAGGTAAAGTTTGCAGAAGTACTTGCCTTTAGCAAAGCAAAGCAGCGATAAAATGCTATAGATACCTGGTAACTCGTCACTGTAGATATAAATACATAAACTTAGTTTTTACACTAAGTTAAACACTAAAACACTAGTGGTGCAACACGACTTTCTGACTGGACACCTAGCCAAATGATGACTTTAGCATAGGAGACCAATGTGGGGTGACACAATATCCAAATTAACTTTCTAGGGTCTTTATACTAGTGTAGGGTGAGTTTCAATACGACTATAACTCAAAACAACGCAAAAAGTTGTAAGTCGTAACTATGCAATAATTAAATCAAACTGTACACTATGTTCCAACAATTTTTGGGATAGACAAACAGCTCAATTTTACATAAAATAAAGTACCAAAATGATCCTTGTTAATTATAGAAATTTATACTAATTTTTTTGGAATTTATAAACCCTCATAAATATTTATTAAAAATCAGCAAACATATATATACTGAACATGAGTTCTGTTTTTCTATTTTTATAAAATACCAAAACTACTTATTAAATGCTGGAAAAATTATAATAAATTGTCTAAATTAACATAGTATTTAAATACAATTTTTCCCAGATTTTTACAGCACTTAAAATCTATATAAAAATTCAAAAACAGCAAGTAAAAGTTTCTGGAAAATAATTAATTAATTATTTACTATTTTATCCATATATTCGAAATTGAACCGAAGTCCAGATACAGGATCCAGAGCCTGAATTAAGTCCAATATGACTTGTACATACTCTGAATGTATTAGACACAATTGGGCCCAAAAACCCATGCTAGGTTTGGACATCAATTGGCCATAATCAGATAAAATACAGGAATTTAAATATAAATAATATATTTTTAGAGTGGTAAAAATATACAAGTCACAAAATACATAATAAAATATCTTGTGAAATTTACATAATAATATTTTGTACAAAGTAGAATTTGAAATACATATATAAATATATAACAACAATATTTATATATATACATATAAATATATAGATATTTATATATGTATATATAATGGAAAAAAAAAAATATATATAATATATATAATGGATATATATACATATAATAAATATACATATATATATATATATATATATATATATATATATATATATATATATATATATATATATATATATATATAAAAGAAATTCTAAATAAAATATATATATATATATATATATATATATATATATATATATATATATATATATATATATATATATATATATATATATATACAAATACTGTATACATATATATATATATAACAGTATATATATAATATATATATACATAAATATATATACATATATACATATATACATATATATATATATATATATATATATATATATATATATAATATATATATATATATATATATATATATATATATATATATATATAATAAAAAAATATATATATATATATATAATAAAATAACTAAAACAAAACAAAAGAGGGGGGGCTCGAACTCGGCCCAGAGGGGTCGGGTTTTAGGCGCGGTCGGGCTGGCCAGGGGGTTAGCCCGAGCCATCTGTTAGAGATTGGGTTAGGGTTAGTTTTATTTAGGTTTTAGGTTAACGGGTTTTAAATCCGATAGCCAAACTTCGTGTCCTGACTGTTTGGGACACGAAGAACGGCTGAGTCCCCGTGTCTTGGTCATGCACGACATGCATCGGTCGAGTTTGTCGTGTCCAAACTCACCATCGCGTTGCGCGTATCCTGGCGAGTCACATAGGTGAGTACGAGACACGCACGACACGGTTTTAAAGCTGTTACCTACGTGTCCGGTCGCTAGGATTTGAAATCGAAGGGCTCCCGGCGGCCAGAGGCGTCGTGGTCGCGGCGCTCGGGTGGCGCTGCACTCGGCTGGCCTCGGCGAACTTGGTGGTGGTGGTTGTGGGTGGTGTAGATGGCTGGGGAGGTGGCGCTGGGGTAGTCGTCGGAGTTAGGATTCAGGCGTAGGGAAATGGGGGAGACGGTGGTCGTGGTGGTCGAAAATTAGTCTAGGGTTAGGATTTTGGCCTGGGGTGGTATTTATAGGGGGGAAGAGGTCGGTGTTAGGGTCTAGGTCGGCCGGGAAAGGCGGGTGGAGTCGGTGGTCGTGGTAGCAGCTGGCCGGTCGTCGGGGGTGGGTGACGGGGGTTTTTGCAGTCGGGTCCCCTAATTTTGGGGTTTTGCAGTCAAGTCCAAAACCTATTAGTTTGTAAATCACATTTGCAAACTGTAACTAAAACAATTTATTAAATTTTAAAACGATATTAAAACAAAATAATTTATTACAAAGTTATATTAAAACATTTCAAATAATTACAAAATGATATATTTTGACTTAAAAAAATTATTTAAAAATCATTTAAAAATTCTAGAAAAATTCCTAAAAATCATAATAAATCATTTTAAAGCTAAATAGGTCATTAACACCTAAATAACACTAATTAAACCAAATTTGAAAAACAGGGGCTGACAATATGATCCTATGTGGATAGGGTATTCGCTTGGTGAGACAGGGGTTCATAGAGTTAATGGCCTAACCTTGATAAATTGTTCAATTCCTTCTCTTTGTCCTTGAGATATCATCCTCATATCTTAATCCGAATTGCCTATTCAGTTCCTATTTTGCCCTAAGAATTATTATTTTTATATATAATTCCTGATTATGTTATCCACATATGAACCTCGAATTAGTTCGATTCAAAGTTTTTCCTCAATGGTTTGAATACACATGAAATAGATACTAGAATGGTTGTATTTCTTTTATCTTCAGTTATTTTCTCCCTGTTCATCTTTTATTTTAAGGGTTGTGACTGATAGATACCTACGCTTTATCTCATAGTCAACCTGTGTGAATCTCTAGAAGCTCAGGAATTTTTACAAATATAGTTAAAGGTATGTTAGTTAACTCATAATGGCAGGACAGCAGCGCACTGTCGCCATTTATTTGAATGGAGACTATGGATTCACTGCAGCCAGCAGCGCACTGGCGAGACACGACCCCTAGAGTTGAAATTTGTTTAAGGAAATATAGGTTATAGAATGTTACTAAAAACTATGGCTAGTGGTCCTCTTTTGACCGTAGTCACCCTTGTGTCAATATAAGGTAAAGTATCGGATAGCATATCATATCTGAATCACGAAACCAAGGGTTTACCTCACCCAGAGTATACGGGTGGGGCATAATCCTCGGTGAAATAATTTCAGACCTGATTATAAATTTAGGATACTGTGGAGGATAGGACAATGCCATGTATGACCCATAAGATCCAGAGCCAATATTAGTGGAAGTTTTGTAAGTTAGGTAGCTCTCCCGACCTAGCATTTCGTAGTCCTTGTGATCTACTGACGAGGAAATTGATTAACGCTAATAGCTTTACCTGGAATATAGAATTTAGAGGTCCCTAACCCATTAGTCGACCAAGGACTTATGGACCAAGTGGATCTTCAAGAAGAAGATGAAAGCTGATGGAACCATTGACAAGTTCAAGGCCAGGCTAGTGGCAAAGGGGTTTTCTCAGAAGCAGGGGATCGACTACTTTGACACGTATGCTCCAGTAACCCGGATGACCACCATCAGAATATTGATTGCTCTCGCAGCGATACGTAAGATGGTGATACATCAGATGGATGTGAAAACGGCATTCCTGAATAGCGAGCTGACCGAAGAGATCTACATATAACAGCCAGAAGGGTTTGTCATCAAAGGTCTTGAAGACAAAGTCTGCAAGTTGGTGAAATCTCTGTACGGTTTAAAGCAAACTTCCAAAATGTGGCATGAGAAGTTTGACAAAGTCATAAGGTCAAATGGCTACAGGGTCATCGAAACAGACAAGTGTGTCTATACGAAGTTTGCTGACGGAAGAGGAGTCATCGTTTGTCTATACGTGGACGACATGCTAATCCTAGGTACGAATATAAGCTGTGTCACGGAGACAAAGAAGTTCCTCTCGACTGTTTGCCATTAAAATTGTTTGATTGAAAACTTTAACACAAACAGAACAGTGTTACAATATAGGACTTAGATGTAGTCCTAGGAGTACACTTTTGTTTAATCTGGGTCCTTAGTGCCAATAGAGCGAGTGGTAATACGTTGACTCCGTTGACGGGCTGACGATGGTTATCGGTTCTCTGAAGGTGTAGATTGCTCTGGGTGCTGGAGCTTGCTCTGGATTCTCTGAAGGTGTATCTGCCTCTCTGGTGATTTTTTGTATGTTCGCTGTGGATTCTGTGCGTGGGTGAGAAGAAAATGATCCCTCTATTTATAGTTTTGCAGGCTGGCTGCTCATGCGCGCATGTAGGATACGCTGGTGTGTGGGGACGCCACGTGGGGATTGCTGATGGAGGCGCATAGGATGTGCCCTAATCGAGGGGTAGAATTCTTCATACTGCTGTTTGTGAGCCGGCACGTAGCAGAGGAGAAGATCTTTCTGTTGCTGAAACCTTGGATGAGTTGAGTCAAAGGACACGTGTCATCGACCCATGGCTCGGAGATCTCTGATTTGGTGGGGGGAAGTGATCTGGTGAGCTGCGCCTTGGATTGGACGCAGGAGGAGGCTGCGGCTCGTAACCTTTAGGAGTTACAAACCGTTCGGGGCGCATGGCTTTTGAGGCACATGCAGGCGACTTTTCTTCTGTCTTTCGGGATCAGAGAGCAGTCTGAGGCGCATGGTTTTTGACACGCATGCAGATTTGGGCGCATGGCTGCAGAGGCGCATGCGGGTGGTTGAGTGGCCACGTGGCAGTAGCCGTCGGAATGAAGTCATGATGACGCTGACGTTGCCGACGCTTCATTTTTTGAAAAAGCTGTCAACTGTTCAGACTTTGGGAGGTGTGCTGCCAACTCTGTCAGTTCAGCATTTAATGTTTCTGACATTCGATGGACAGCTGAGTGGGCGCGTCGATTGGCATTCCACTCGGTATGGAGATGTGTGGGGGCGCATCCTCTGTGATGCGCCTGGTACTGAAGGGCGCGTCTATATGATACGCCTGATGCCGAAGGGGGCATCCGTGTGATGCGCTGTCTGACTGGCGCATCCGACATATCTTTTAATAATGCAGCTGTTTCGCTCCTCGAGTGCTTTAAATAGCCGTTTGGCTGAATTCGAGGCGTCCGGTTCATCCATTTAATGCAAATTCATTGCACGGAATTCGGAGAGCCATCCACTTGGCACGTGGGTTTGATCTGCCCAGCCTACAAATAGTGGCATGGAGAGAAGGTTTGCTTCTCGTTCCCTCACGTACTTCCGACATGAACTTGGGTATTCGGGTGCATTCTGTTGACGAAGTGTTCCCGAGGGTGAAGATGAGACGCCATGTCGTCGTTGATGTACTTGGAGGTGACTGTTACATCCAAAAGACGGAGTCGAGGGCTTCTGAGGCAGGCGGAAGGTGCCTGTTGCATCCAAAGATAGGGATGCTCGGGCCTCGTCTCCATTATTCTGGAAGAGCCGTAGATCGGAATGGCGGTGCTAGGCTCTTTCTTCCTTCAAAGTGGGTGTCGTCCACTCTGGTTGTGTTGAAAGCTGCTCCTTTAGCCGTGGTTTCGATCACGGTCTTCCTTCGCCTTTGGAGGCTCTTTCGAAGCCTCCCCTGGCCACAGATTTGCGGTGCTCTTCTCTTCCTTGGTTCCAGCCAGAGGGTTAAATGCTTTGTTTAGTCGAAGCACTTATCAGGTGAGCCTGGCTGGAAGAGCGACACATAACTGGACTGCTGAAGGGATGTACATAACTCAGCTGGATGCACATAACTGAGCTGCTGAAGAGATGGTGGGATGCGCCTGGTTGGAGGCGCATGGTATCTGCTGTGCCTAAGTGGCGGCGCATGGTGACTGCTGCGCCTATCTGGAGGCGCATGGTGGCCGCTGGCTGTAGACTTAGGATCTTTCCTTTGTAGAAATTCTCTTTTGTACAACCTTTTCTAGACATGTAATAGACTTTTCTATATAAATAAAAAGTCCTTTTTCAAATGTCTATACTTATTGACTTTGCTGTGAAGTGTTCTGTCCGAGTTCTGGCGCATGTAGTGTCTGGCGCATGGGCTTTCTGGTTGTAAAATTCCATGCTTCTACATCGACGAAGTTCAGTATGAAGGACTTGGGGGATGCTGATGTTATCTTGGCACTCAAGATCATCCGGACAGACACTGGACTAGCGCTGTCACAGTCTCATTATGTTGAGAAGAAGATCACTCGTTACGGGTATCAGGATCTTCCAGGGATCGATACGCCATACAAGTGTGATCTGAAGCTGAAGCCTAATTCAGGGAAAAGCGTCAGGCAGCTGGAGTATGCAAGCGTAATCGAGAGTTTGATGTATGCTCCTACTGCCACAAGGTCTGACATAGCTTTCGCTGTGGTAATGCTGAGTCGTTTCACGAGCAACCCAGGCATTGAGCACTGGAAAGCTGTGAAACGGGTTATGAGATATCTCAAGAAGACTCAGACATATGTACTGCACTACAGCAGAGATCTGTCGGTAGTGGAAGGCTTCAGTGATGCCAGATGGTGCTCAGAAGTGGAGAGCGAGAGGTCCACAGGTGGATACATTTTCACAATGGGTGGAGCTGCTATATCGTGGAAATCGAAGAAGCAAACTATGCTCTCGCGGTCATCCATAGAATCTGAGTTCTTTGTACTTGATACCACAGCGAAGGAAGCATAATAGCTTCGGGAGCTCATGTATGATCTTCTAGTAGTTGGGGCACAAATACCGGGGATACCGATATACTGCGACAACCAGACGACTGCGGCGGTGGCATCAAATGACCTCTTCAACGGAAAGAAGAGGACTGTGCGGTTGAAGTACAGGACAGTACACGATCTCATCAAGAGGGGTGTTATTGCAGTAATTGATGTTCGGAGTCAGGAGAACCTGGCGGATCCGTTCACCAAGGGCCTCAAGTGCCAGCTGGTCGATGACACAGCTTATAAAATGGGCTTGAAGGCATTCTGATATTATGTTATTACATTCCTACCATAAAGTTTTACGCTATTAGTTCAAAGAGAAATCTACTAGGCGTCTAGCTTTTGGTTCAAGGGAGGACTATTAACCAGAAGAATATCAGGAACGGTGGGTACTTGTCCTCTGTGGCATGGAGAGATTACGGACCTACAACCACTGTTGTCTACTGTTGTTTTCTGCGGAAAATGAATCCTGTGGGAAGGTTGGCTTAAATGCCTTGATGAGTTCTCAGGCAGAGTGAATGCCTGGAGTGCTTTACAGGAAGTATGGTAGTGCAGCACTACAAGGAGTGTAACTCCATGCTACAGTGAGGTGACTTCACCATGAGGTTCCCAGGTAGGGATAATGCCTCGGCTTTGCAAGCCAAGTCACAGCGGAGTAGCACCGCAAATAGGCAGGTAGCCTAATGCTGTATGATAATCGTAATAAAGAGAGGTAGACAGCACTACAAAGAGGATGATGTCCTCATGTTACAGTGGCATGACACCATGAAGAGGTACCAGGTAGGGTAAAGCCTCGGCTTCGCGAGCTATGTCATAGCGGCGTAACACCGCACGGAAGCGCAAGGCTTTATGCTGGGTAGTTTGGCACTACAAAGAGGCCTGTGACCTCATGCTACAGTAGTATGACACTACGATGAGGTACCCAGGTGGGGTAAGGCCTCGGCTTTAAGCCATGTCATAGCGGCGTAGCACCGCAAAGAAGCGCAATGCTTCATGCCAAGACTCTTTATAAAGAACTCACCTATAGTGTATGGACAGAGATATCAGGCCGTCTCTTAAGGGTAAACTTGTAGACGCCCAAAAATTATACACTAAAACCAGGCTGGCACAAGGCTTTCAATGTGCAGCCAGAAGCACAGTTGATGTCATTATGTGAGTAGGAAGAATTACAGTTATAGTGCAGAATTCAAGGCTTAGTCCATTCTTGTATCATGCTGTTATTTAACCAATGCTTTATGCCATGACTCTTTATAAAGAACTCACCTATAGTGTATGGACAAGCGCTGACTGACATATTAGAGGGATTCGGGAGGATGACAGGATTGCAACTTAATAAAACCAAAAGTACGGTTTATTTTTACAGGAGGTGGACGAATAAGGAGGAGAAGGCGGCAATGTTGGGAATTAATTTGAGGGAGCTGCCAGTTAAATATCTCGGAGTTCCTCTTTCAGTCAATTACGCGAATGCGGTTGAGTGTAATAGTATTGTGGAGTTTGCACAGCGACGGATGGAAGGATGGCAGGCTAAGAATCTATCGTTCAGAGGCAGGATCGAACTGGTACGCTCGGTCATCTTATCTATTACAAACTTCTGGCTCCAATCCATCCTTCTTCTGATAGCTACCATTGGAAAATTAGAAAAGATGTGTGCTACATTTATCTGGCAAGGGGGCATACACACCATCTCCTGGCAGGATCTCTGTAGGCCAAAGAAAGAAGGTGGAGTCGGGTTACGATCTATTCGCACTATGCGGACAGTGGCGGTATGGAAATTGGTTTGGAAATTCCTTCAAGGAAAATCCCTGTGGTCCTCTTGGATGCATAGCAGATACTTGAAAGGGAAGAGTTTTTGGATATATCAGGAGAATAAGAATGAATCAGTCCCGTTTAAGCATATGCTCAAAAATCGGACAACGGTTAAATTGCGTCTGGAGAGCGTTTTCAAGGACGACCTCACCACGGATTTGTGGCTCGACCCCTGGCTTACCCATAAAAATCTGCTGAGTTGGGTGGGAGAACCGGTCACAGCCGCAGCTTATAGGGGCACCACAGTCTCTAGCATCATTGTTGAGGGGCGTTGTTTGCTTGAAGGACTCCCACGCACGCACACTCTTGGGCCGCTCATACAACATGTGAGGATTGACCCCAACCTCACAGCGGATGACTGGATTTGGAATGAGTCCGCCAACGGCGAGTTCAGCTCCAAAGTCGCGTACAATTGTAATGCCCCAGTCCCAAAATACGTAGGACTAGGAACGTAGACACGCCAGCTGTATTCATACGAAGTATACTCCAATATATGGAAGCCTCGTATAAATACATAAGCTGTAAAATGCAGTAGAACCATAACTAATCTCATCCACGGAAAATAAATGAATAAAAGACATCATATAAAGATAATGAATTATCTTGATACAATATGTTGGGTGGAGACAAATCCACTACCAACAAGTAAAGGAAAAGTACATAGAAAATGAAATGAGTGGCGAGCGAAGCGAAGACGATCCAAGCGCAATCATCCTCGAGAAATAGCAATGAACACAGCTAGAACTAAAGCACCTACGAAAGACAAGAGCACACACCTGGGGAGATAACCAGGTCCTCAGAGGGACGTAACAAGACACATAATATTATGCCATATAAACTGAATAAATATTGCTCAAATAAATAAGTAAATCGAATTATAACATGGTCCAATACGCACCTACTGAACGAGCGTACCACCCCCCCAACCAAACAAGGACAGGAGATGGTAAACTAATTCACGGTGACGTACCTTCCCATGCTATGAATCCAATATGGTATCCGGACCCCAACAAGGTTCAATACCTTCTCATCGAAGTAGTAAGTCACACCTACAACCAAACAAGGACAAGATGTGACGAACTAATTCGCGACAAGTTACTATTCCAAGTCACGGTCAGATACAAGTACCCAAACCAAAAGTACTCGTACCTAACGGATAAAGGTAGCCTACCGTTCTAAGTGATATGTAGTTAAGAACAATCCTTCCTACGCATGGGCCCTGGCTAAATAGGATCGGCGTAGTCACCCTTTGGGCACCAGAGGCCCCATCAGGAAGAGCATGACGTTCCGCAGAATCATCAGTGGCCGTCAGTAATCATGGGTCATCAATCCCGTATCTCCAGCGGAGAGTCCGGGTCACAAGGGAAGTGTATCGAAGCCCATACGCTAAGGAATTGTCCTCCCCGTCCAATGCCTATTGTGTTGTATCCACAACACAACCACTATAACCGCTAAGTCAAACTAGCATGCAACCTATATTAGCGATTATTCCTATCGCACGGCTTGTACGTACTGGTGGCCAGCCAATCACGCACTTCCGTGTTCTACATGCGACACACAACTTCGTGGTACAACGTGTCAAGGCCATGAATGCAACACACAAAGGTGGTCCCTTAAATCTAGGTTTAATGTGTAAGAAAAATAATACATAGCAGAGAATATAAATGAACAGTAAGTTCTAACAGTTATGCCATGTATCACAGTTTATTTTGCATAAAGAAAATAATAAACAATGCATGAAATATGAGCTAAAATAAGTAAACAGCTAATGGCAAGGTGTCTTGCCTGGTAGTACTCCTGGTGTGCTGCGATGATCAATGTGGCACGAACTGCGACTTTGGTGTAACAACTACACAAGGGGACCTCTGCTGATGGCACGGACAGTTCCATTGGATCCAGAGGGGTCAGTTTAGTTAAGGTGGACATAAGGTGGTACGAATTTGGTGACAGAAAGGGGAATAAGAGGATCAGTTACAGACAGGAGAGAAATCAAAGAATAATGGATCAATAATAAGATATTTGAAAACTATTTATAATACTAGAAAACTAGTTTTTTTTACGAGTCAAAATAATTATAGCAAAAATATTTAAACTCAAGAAAATCGTTTTATTTTGGCCAAAACTCTAAGTTTGTAGAAATACGGTTTGAGATAGAAACTATATTAATTAAAATATTTGAGATATACTAGTAATTTATTTTATAATTTTTGAAACTAAATTTATGGGTCAAAATATTTATTTTTTAGAAAATTTCTAAAATAATAATAATATAATACTATGAACATGATAACATTAAAATACTAGTATTACTACTATCTTGTATTTTCAGAATATATCGTACTAAAAATAATAGATATATAAATTAATTTAATAATGCAGTATTCTAACAATATCTAACAGTAATATTAATACTTATTAAAACTGATAAATAATAATAATACTAATGATAATAATGATAATTATAATAAAAAAAATAATAATAATACAAATAATAATAATAAAAGAAGAAAATAAATAATAATAACCAAACACCAAAAAAACAATCAACAAAACAGAATAATAATAAAAAAGAAGAAACGAATAATAAAGGAAAATGGTACAGTGCAGCAACCCAAGCTGTTGTCTCCTTTTCCGAGAGTCACTCCTCCAAAAGAAGGGTCAGTGAATGAAGGAAACAAACAAAAAAAAACACAAAGAGGACAGAGAGGGATGAAGAAGGAGAGAGAGAGACTAATGAGAGGGGAGAGGAGCGAGGGAAGGCTCGAGAGAGGGGCGGTGAGCGGCGGATCCGCGGTGGATGGCGGGGCGCTGCGCCGGAGGGGCGGCGCACGGGAGCGGTGGAAGAGGAGGAGCACGGCGAGATCAGGGTCGTCGGGGGCTCGGCCAAGGCGAGGCGGATGGAGAGAGGAAGTGTGGAGCTGCGGTGGGTCGGCGGGTTTAGGACTGGACGGAGAGGGAAAGAGGGGCGGCGAGCTGTGCGTGCGCGGCCGGCCATGGCTGGCGCGGCGCGACGGAGAGGGTTTGTACGCGCGGCCGGCGCGACTGTCCTCCGGTGGAGGGAGACGTCGCACACTGGGCAGCGGGCGGATCCGACGGAGGGTGGCACGGCGGTGCGAAGTCGGAGGGACGAAGGGCTCAGGTCGGGTGGATGGGTGCTCGCCGGACATGGCGGACGCTGCGAGCGACGGAAGGAGCACGCCGGCGACGGGCTATTCCGGAGGTGAGTCTAGGGTTAGGGTTTTTATTATTCTATTTTATTTTAGGTTTGGGTCTGGGATTGCCAGTTACGGCGGGGGTGGCCGGTGATGTCGAGGTCGGTTGGTTGGCCGATGGTGGTGGTTCTGATTTGGTGGTGGTGTGTCCATCGGGTGGCGTAGGTGATGGCAGCGTGGTAGAGTCTAACGGGGAGGAGCTGGTGAAGGTGAGGTCGTGGTTGTCCTAGGAGTCGGACAAGGTGGACAGGGAGCAGGCGTGGGTCGCTGCGGTTGTTGTCGTCATGGCCGCGGGGGCTTTGGATGGTGGTAGGATGATGAAGGTGGTTGGGGTGTTGCATTTGGAACAAGGTGCCGACGTGTTTGGTGGTGGCGAAGTTACCGTCGGTGGCTAGACACGAGCGGGGGACGAGGAATGGCAGCATGGTGCTGGTAGGGTGTGTGGCCGGGGAAGATGATGTCGGGTTAGGTTTAGGGTTAGGATTTGGAATTTAAGGATGTCGGGGGGGTGTCCGACACGGAGAATATATGTATGTGTAAAGGAATTGGAATAAGAATTTGATGGTGGAACACGGACACGAGTCACGCACCATTGGTTTGTGGAATTTGGTGGATGGATAATGAATTGGAGGAGTACCTGCCTATTTATAGGATGTGAAAATTCCAAATTTGATAAGGATTAGGAGTAGTTTAAAACCCAAAGTAGATAATTCATGTATTAATTTAAAATCAATCAAATCAAATCCAAATCCAAATCTAATTTAATTCCCTTAGTTTAAAATCAAATCAATAATTCAAATTTCAATTATTTAACTATTTAAATAAATGCATAAGTTCAAATCACGATTTAAATTGCCATAATAAATTCAAATTATGTTTTCCAAAATACTAATAATATTAATTTCGAAAATTACATTATTATTTAAAATAAACTAATAAGATATTTATGAAATATGTGTATGCACGAAAATTATTTATTAATAATAACGGTTTTCACAAAAGACTTTTTACAATAAAATAACGGACTTGAAATGTTGGTATGATAGCTAAAACAAATTATTACATATATTATTTTGAAACTATAAAATAGATAAAAATGTTTTTCTAGAAATATGTACGCTCGCACATATTCGCACTCGTCGAGCAATTACGAAAAACGAATTTTCGCGCACGACGTACAATACGATTACGCGACGTACAATACAAAATTTTAAATCCATACAAATAAAAAAAATATATAGTAGAAATTTAGGGGTTTTACAACAATCAAGCACGGGAGGCGCATGACGTTTGGGGGGCGACCGATGTAGTCTGGTGCAAGCATAGCGCGAGGAAGATGTAGTTGTGCCTTTATAAACTGTTCCGGGTGTAACGTCCGTAGTTCGTATTACGTATTTTGGTATACGTGTACGGAATCCCGACCCGTAATTAGACTTGTCTTGCTTAGCTTGATCCTGGTTTAATCTTGCCTTGATTTATTTTGGGTTCATCCTAGTTCGACTTGTCTTGACTGGCTAGTCTTGGGTTTTGTATTAGTTAGCATTTCCTGGTTCATGTGGTTTATCCTGGCCTTGGCCTACATTGGGTTCGGTTGGGTTTGGCTTGGTTGGGCTCGGTTTGGGTTGATATGCAAACCCCTACCTACCACCATCCCTCATTTATTAACCCAACAACCATTCTCTCTCCTCATTCATTACTCATTTACTACTTCTTTTCTTCTTCCTCATTTCTTCTCCACCGAGTACCACCGTAGGCAAGTGCAACTTGCTTCATGGAGGAACTCAAGTTTTATTGTTCCATTGTCTTCCTCACGAGATTCTAAGACACTTTAGTACTTAGCATTTTTAGTTCCATTGGTTCATTCCATGTAGATCTAAGTTTGTTGTATTTTCGGATTTCTCAGTTTTGATCTACTAAACTGGCTTGTTTTCGAAAAATAAGAGTTCTATGTAGAAGGCATTCTGATGTTATGCAAATTTGGTTTTGGAATGGTTGGATTTCATCGAATCTTGACCGAGTGGGGCTTTCTTGAGCTCTTGAGCTTTTACGCCTGCTTGTCTTGGCCTTGGAGAGAAGATGAAGTTTTACGCCCACGTTTAACGTGCCAGCGTAGCATTTCTTCCTTTACGCACACGTTTTAACGTGCCCGCGTAGTGCCCCTCCCCCCATTTTTATGCACCCGTTTTAACGTGCCTGCGTAGTGTCCCCTTTACGCACACGCATTGCGTGCCAGCGTAATCCTTCTACGCCGAGTTCACTTGAACTCTACGCAGGGGCCTTCCCGCTCGCGTAGACTCGCGCTCGCGTATTCTTCCGCCGCGTAGAGTCTCGTTAGCTTAGAGTGCCCCGTGCGTAGAGCCTCGCTCGCGTAGAGCCTTGCGTGCGTAGAGTTTTCACTTGAGTGCTCGTGCGCGTAAAGTTTTGCTTGCGTAGGGTGCTTGCTAGCGTAGAGTTCCCTCTCGCGTAGGACTCCCGCTCACGTAGAAGCGGTCTTTCCTTGGTCTTGCTCACGTAAAGCCACTTTTACGCTTGGGGCCTCTTGGCCTAGCGTAGAGGTTCGCTAGCGTAGAGTCTTGAGCCCCCTTTTGCGTACCCGATTGTCCTTATGTCCTTGTACTTTTCATAAACTTGGTAACTTGAATTGATTGACATGACTGGACAGATAATTGTACATGGTATTATATGACAAGTAACTGACATGACATGACATGACTTGACAAGACATGACAAGCAAGCCTGATGGGAACTATGGAATGCTGTTGCGATGGCTAGCATGACATGACAAGAAGGAATGGCCTGGACTCCGTGGACGAATATATTTGTACAAATGAACCAATACTGTTTCGCATCATGTCTAGGGCAGGGACCCATGAGTACCACGGTCAGGGGTACCTACTAAAATTGACTAAGGTTAATAACTATAATAATCCAGTAGTCATGACGAGATTTCTCAGCTACAGACAATTCCGTTATCTGGGCGCACAAGTGGACTTGTAGCCTGCCGACGAGTATGACACATTTCCAGCACACTGTCATGTGTTGCACCCTTCATGAACGGATATTCGACCTGGATAACCTGGATGGTCTGCAGGACTTGTGGCTGTTGGAATATCTCATTGCATCTTGCTAGTAACTAGGCATGTGATAATCCTAGTTAGTTAAAGTATCAAGCCGTACTCATTGCTTGGCCGTGATTGATTGGATGGAGTCTAACCCAGTCTAGTCTTGTCCTGATCCTGTACCAGATTGTAACATGACCTGATTGCTTGTGCTTTATTTTATCGATAATCGGTAGAAAACTAAGTTCCGTTCAGAGGAAGGGTTACAACCCCGGTCCTCGTTTGGTTTAAGGGTTTTAACCTGGCTATCTGAATAGTCCCATGGTTACCGCATCGTATATCCTCATGATTTTTCCATATCTCCAGTTTTAATATGTTATTATGTTTTATGCTAATTGCTGGTTTTAGTTATTAAGTGAAGCCTCATTTGTGGCACTTGCTCTTTCTGGGATCTGACCCAGCTGGTTTTGTATGGCCAGATACCGGAGTAGCTCCAGAGGATCTCCCTACCTTCCAGCCAAATGGTGACCACCAGGCGTAACCAAGGCAACGAGTGGGTTTCCCTTTTGTTCTTCCACTTTATTGTAAAAATATTCTTTTGAGACGTTTAGCCGGCGAGCACGTGTTAGCTCGATTGCACTTTACTTACTATCTGCCTATGGGCTGTAGCATGATTAACAAATCCTAGGGTTGATCATGTATAACTGAAACTCTTGCTAGTCTTCACATTTGTATGACTAGCTTCATGATCATCCAAATATGTAATGTATGGGACGCCTTATGTCACGACCCGGTCCCAATTTCTTGGGTCGAATCGGATCATGCCCAGCCTGCACCGTTGTTGAGACGGCGGCAGTAAGCTGTTCAGTAGCAGGTAACCATACAACAACACTATATTTGTCACAACTCAACATCGAGAAATTTAAAACTTTATTAAACTTTTACAATGAAATGAAAGATACAACTTAAACCATTTTCTACATACATCAAGAAGAAAAGAAAACTCTAGGCAAACAGCTCATCAGTCTCGAAATCCTCGTCTGGGGATCGCGGAACAAAGCCTCATCAGTGATACCTAAAATGTTGGGTCTCTAGTCAGGAGGGAGCAAAGTACAATTCATGCTAATTTGACAATAGAAATAATAATAGAATTATGCACTTTTAAACAGTTTTGAAAATCAACTAAGCAGTTACAGTTTTAAAACAGTTACAGTCCTGTGATGTGAATAGACAATGAATATGACCGGCTTGGGTTGTACAGTTGTATCCTATTGATACGATATGGCTTATCCCCTTTTGTATGAGGGGTAAGCTAACACAGTCAGTATACTACTTTGGATGTGGTCATACTCATTACACTACTCCCCCAGTCCCCAAACAGTTACAGTAGTTACAGTCAGTGCTCTCAGAGAGAGTTCCGTGTTGTATCGTGGTTTAAACTTGCATTAAAACGATTACTAAATAATTGTAAACAAATACAAAATGTACTTGCCTCAGGTTTGACTGGACTAGAAAGGTTGATACGTCGGGATGGAAGTTCAGACTCTTCCTCGAAATCCTACATTCGATAAGCTGTCTCAGAAACCAAGAATCGTCAATGCTAATAATTGCAATCTCTAAACTGTTCCCTAGTCAATTTTAAATCTTTTAATTAGCTAACACAAGCAAAACGCGATTATTAGTGCGTTGATTTAATACGAGGGAAAAAGATCATTTTATGTTGTGAATTCGAAAAACTTCGTCGCTGCCAGATTATTTTAGAAAAACTCGGTATTTTCTATAAATATAAATATAAAACTAATTTTCTTATTTTAGTGAGAAAACTCGTGATTTTTAATTACTAATAAACTTGTCAATTTTAGGTGAGAAATATTAATTAATTTTTTTATACGAAGATACTTTTTAATCATTTTAATCGTTAAATAATAAAACACGAAAAGCCAGAAAATAACAGGAAAACCTAAGCTATTACAGTGAAATCGTCCCAAGTAACGGGACGTCTGATACCTACTTCTTCTGATTCCCACCAATCACGTGCGAGATCCTGAAGTAACAACTTCACTTGATCCACACGTTCTTCTGGCGGCACCTTAGCTGCTGTCAGAATAGCCTCAATATCCTTAAGCCATGCATCTGCTGAGATGGCATCTTCCGTGCCCTCGAAACGACGGGGGTTGTACTTGCAAAACCTGGCTGATGCTCCTGAATCTGGCCTCGCCCCTCTTTCCAATGCCGTTTGTAATCCTTGGTTGAGTAGTACATTCTGCTCTTGCAACTGAGCATGCATGCGCTGCTGGGCTAACATCTGGTGTTGTTGAGTAGCCATCATCCCTCTCATGATTTCCAGAAGGGCTGGTGTGTCCACTTCCACAGGGGTAGGTGGAACTGTTGGTGGTGGTGGAACATCCGGATACTGCGGTCCAACTGCTGGTTCTACTATTACTTCTTCTTGGATGGTCTCTTGAGTTAGTACCGGCCCTTGTTGCTGACCAACATGGTCAGGTTGTCCGTGTTGCTCTTGTTGTTGCCCAGTCCTGACAGATGCGGACGAGGTGCCCCTAAGAAAAGGGACAAGAGAACAATGAAACGACCGGACAGAAAAGATCAATGAAGTCAAAGGATACTGGAATGTCAATCTAGGGTTGAGAACAACGAATCATGAGATCAAGGGGGAACATGTGTGATTGAGACATCCTATAATCAAAATACCCCACAAGTCTGAAACCAGACCTGCATGGGCCACCACTAAAACCTTGTCACGCCCCAGAACCAGAATACTGGAGAGCGGGAGAATGACTCAGCCAGCTACGTATTACGGGTAGATGAATACCGTATAATACGATCAATGCTGTCTAACAAGACGAGCGGGTGCATACTACATGAAAGTCTCCTATGGTCACTTCACATCTATTGTCTCAATCATTCAAACAAGAAACAAAAATAGAGAACATGTGAGATAAAGCAGTAAGGCATCCCAAACGCTCAGTCAAAATGTTCTTGATATCTGGCTTTACAAAACACAGCCAGATGATGTAGTCAGATACACAATTGTTATCAGCTGCAGCCTGACTTACTTACAATTATGCAAAAGTAGGTACAAGACAATCCGACTAACATGTCGGTGCCAAACGGCAAAGTATAAAGTATTTAACAAAATGAGCGGGGAAGTAAGAAAACCCACTCGAGCCCTCCTGCGATCATCCCTCTAGTGTTGACCATCGTGGAGGTAAAAGTAAGCTGGATCCTCGGGGACCGGCTCTAAATCTGGCCATGCAAAACCAGAGAGGTTAGACATCTAACAGTAAGTACCGCAAGGAAGCACGATATGAGGGATTAAAACCAGTAATGAGAAAATATGATAAATAGATCTCTGCTTTCTACTGGGATTCACATAGTATCACGACACTTCGAACCAACCTCCCAACCAAACAAGGACAGAAGTTGGCACGTCATGTCCTGACATTCTGATCATCTCAGTTAGGTAACAGAGGACATACAGTACACAAACAAATTAATTTAAACGGCCATTCAACTACTACGGCTTGCTACTGTGAGTTCCAAGTTATCCTGGAATTATGCAATGGAGATTCCTCAGTTCTTACTATGTGCAAGCAAGACTAGTTTACCCAGTCAATCAATTGCGCCAATCATGAATTAGACGAGTCCCAGCGGGACGCCCGTCATCAATATACAATATACAATAGATAATATAACCAGATACCGCTCCCTGCCCGTGTGGCAGATTTATAGTATCTGTGGGGACCAACCGGCCTGTCGGGCACTACTAGTCCCAAGAGGGCTGCCATGTAAGAACTCGGGAATCCATTCTCTCCATGCAGTAATTATTTTATTTAACTTAATAGTCTCTACGTTAAGTGAAACCCCATGCCGTGGGTCATGGTCATTCAAATGAGTACTTTCGTACGGGATACGATATGCACAACTCTATAACGATACCAGTGCGGTTAGGTTGCAGGTCTTACATAGCGTAATGCAACAATCAAAACTAACCACGGAGTAATCATGCCTTGACCATAAAGTACACATGCTGCTTTTGTAAAATAAGTAAATAAATAAATAAATAAATTGAAGCCTGCATGTGCCTGTATGTCGATATTCGGGATCAGCCAGTCGATTACAATAGTTCATAATTAATATGAACGTGTCTCATTCATTCAATTTAATAAGACGACTAGCCAGTCTCTTAGTTCCAACTAGGAACGCATGATCAATTATTAGTCGAAGTAACAGTCGGATCAATTCGTGACAAGGCATGAAAGTCAACTAGTATTAAGCATGATCGAGTCTATAACTAGCATAAAATAGTTGGTAACATATTCTTGAAGCCAAGAAAAAGATCTACAACTTTCATATTGGAAGCTAGGAGAAATTTGGGTCAAAAAACAGTCAAAAAGAGCATCAAACAATCAAAATCAGCCAAAATCAGCCTCATGCGGCTCAAAAATCCTTATGCGGCTCAAAATGCTCATGCGGCTCCAAAAATCCTTATGCGGCTCAAAATGCTCATGCGGCTCCAAAAATCCTTATGCGGCTCAAAATGCTTATGCGGCTCCAAAAATCCTTATGCGGCTCAAAATGCTTATGCGGCTCCAAAAATCCTTATGCGGCTCAAAATGCTTATGCGGCTCCAAAAATCCTTATGCGGCTCAAAATGCTTATGCGGCTCAAAATGCTCATGCGGCCAGAAAAGCTTATGCGGCCAGGAATGGTCATGCGGCCAGAAAAGCTTATGCGGCCAGAAATGGTCATGCGGCCAGAAAAGCTTATGCGGCCAGAAATGGTCATGCGGCCAGAAAAGCTTATGCGGCCAGAAAAGCTTATGCGGCCAGAAATGGTCATGCGGTCAGAAAAGCTTATGCGGCCAGGTACTATTCATCGTCCCTGCCAAAATCAGGACAGATGAACATAGAAGTTTGACCAAAATTATTTTAGCCATAACTTCCTCAAATCAAGTCGAAATCTAACTTTTCAAAAGCCAAAATTGGGTAGAATTGAATTCTCTACAACATAGAACAATCAAAACATGGAAATGATGAAGTTTGATAGATCAAAACCCAAGAAAATCAAAAGAGGGGAAAACTTAGATCTATACAAAGCTAACCATGGAAAACAAAAACTACAAGACCTAAACATATAGAGAAAGAAGAGACAAGCACAATAGACTAAAAATAAATGGAGATGCATGAAATTCTCCATGATGTGCAAGATATACTTGCCTCTCACAAGTGGGTTAGGGTTTGGTGGAGGAGTAAATGTGAATGAATGAAGAGAGAGAATGAAAGAAGAAGTTTTATATCAATGTCAAGTGGATCTCCACCATTCATTCTCTCCACCAAATCCAAGCCATCCATTCCTTTCCATGTTGAACCAAACCACACCAAGTTGGTTTACCATGAACCGAAATGAACCAAGAGCCAAGAAAAATTAGAAAATAAAATACAGAAAAATAATTGGCATGAAATTAAAAGAATTAAATATAAAATAAATGCATGACAGATACTAAATAAATTTGGGCAAGCGATATACGTATAAAAATACGCATTCCGGGAACGAGGAGTGACAGCAGCGCTGGAACCAGCGTCGTCGAAGCAACGCCGAGAAACTCGGCGCTGGAGGGCGGCGACAGGGGCGGTTGGCCGGAGCACAGGCCGGGGAATCCGCGGAGAGGGGCGCGCCGATGGGTCGGCCGGAGGGGCTCCGGGTGCAGCACCGTAGGGCGCACTGAAGGGGCTCGGCCGCGCAAGGGCCGCACTCGCGGGGATCGAGGCGGGGTGTCGGGCCTGGAGGAGGCCGGCCGGACGTCGAGGCTGGCCGAGGAGAGAAGCTCGGGGAAGGGGGCTGGAGAGAGCAGGGAGTTGAGAGAGTGAAGGGAGGGGATTTTGTTCTCCTGAGTGAAGTTGAGAGGAGAAGGAGAGAGTTGCTACTATAAAGAAGAAGAAGAGAGGGGAGCTTTCCCTTCTGTGAGTGAGAGAGAAAGAAAAGTGAGTTGTGAGTTTAAAAAAGAGAAGGAGAAGAAGAAGTCTCCTCCAGAACGTAGGGGAAACAAAATGAATGAGTGGAGAGGAGTTACGAAAATGAGGGGGGCGGCTGTGGTGTGGGAAGAGGAGTAGTTTGAGGGAGAAAGAATAGGAATGGTTGAAAGAGTTGGGTCAGACGTGAGTTGCTGGTCCTTCAGGACCAGCTCAAATTCATTTTTTTTATTAGTTAGACCAAGTCAAAAATCAGATTTTAAAAAAAAGAGGAATGGGATTGGGTTTGGCTCAGGCCTGGGTCTGGGTTCGGGAGTCGGGTCTAGGTCTAAATCAAAAGTCCATGTTGTTAATAATTTTGAAATAATTTGCACCCAAAAATATTTAATAATAATAATAATAATAATTAGAAATACTAATTATCACACTAAAATACTATTAATAATTAATTACAAAAATATGGGTTTCATAATCTTCCCTCCTTAGAAAATTTCGTCCTCGAAATTTAAATGCAGGGTAGGAGAATCAAACGGGTACGGGTACTACACTCGTAACTCAGGTCTAGCAATAAGAATTTCCAAGGCAGTCGTAGATGAGACGGTTTATGATATCATCCATGCAGAAAAAAAAATACAAAAGCGAACCAAAGTACACGAGGTTGATCAGACCATCATGCGCCGGTCCTGATTAGACAATATATTAGTGGGTGCACCCAATAAAATACCGTCATGATCAAGCTTGACAAAAAGATAGCTTGCAAAACTAGGCTAATTTAGCAGCATCAGTCAAGTTTAGAACGAAAAGATAAGAAGTAGGAGTTTAAATGATGGCTCAAAATCTGATCTTCTTCTCACCTCTGACTACGCTTGCAACTGGTTTCTCTGGCACTGAAAGGTTGAGTCCAATCTTCAGCTCTGAATTATCCAATATGGGACTCGGATCCAGAATGTAGCGTCTGAGCTGGCTCAACTTTCCTGCTCTGCTAACACTGATCGTTCCTCTGGTAGGAGAAAATCTTCACAAAAGACGCTATCTCCTCTTTCAAACTCCACTGATTGACGATGCTAACTTGGTAGTTGTTGTAAGAAAACTCTACCAATTTTAAATGATCTTCTCCAAGACCCTCTAATTTCCAAAACATAAGATCTAACATATCTTCAAGCGTCTGGATTATCTTCTTTGATTGTCCGCCGATTTGTACTCCATAAATCCGGTAGGGGTGCCTCTCGTACAATGCTGTCAACTTCTCGGTGAATAAACTAACCTTGAAGGGAATAAAGTGTGCTGACTTTGTCAGTCGGCCCACTTTAATCCAATTGGTGCCCTTCCCTCCTTGGGAACAAGGCAATCCTTACTCAAAGTTCATTGTTATATGCTTATACTTCCACTCCGAATTGTCCAGCGGCTGCAACAAACTTGTTGTTCTCTTGCTAAATTCCTTATGTTGACAAATTCACATCTAATCCCATACCTGGAATTGTCCTTCTTTATTCCATAGCACCAATCAATGGAGGCATATTCCGATACATCTTATTAGCTCCTGAATATATGGAATACTGCGACTGGTACATTTCTTTCATCAACTCGTTCCTCTATTTGTCAGCCGATACGCAAAGTCTCGTACCATTCTTCAGAGTTCCACTGCTGATCAATTTAGAAACCCTCAAGTGTTCCTGCCAACATTTGATCTCTAAGCCTGCAAAGTGCCTCGTTTTGAAACTACGTCCTCTTGATTTCGTCCATCAGTCTCGAACTTCATCAACACTGAATCAGCATCCAGCTCCGTCCTTCTATCTCCAGGTAGTATAACCTCCAGTCCAAGCTTCTCGACGTCTTCTAGTAGATGCCACTCCTTGGTTAAGAACATCGCCACTGGGTATCGACTAAGTGTATCAGCGATCACATTAGCCTTACCTGAATGGTACTGCAGGTCGATGTTGAAATCCTTTATCAACTCCAGCCATCTCCTTGTCTAATTGCTCAGCTCCTTCTGAGTGAAGACACATTTCAGACTTTTGTAGTCCGTATATATTTTCACTCCCTTTTCATAAAAATTATGCTTTTATAGCTTCAAAGTAAAGATAATTGCAGCAAATTCCAAATTAGGTGTGGGATAATTCTTCTCATGAGTCTGTAGTTGCCTAGATGTGTAAGCAATTACTTTTCCATGTTGTTGAAGAACGCAACCCAGTCCTTTTTCCAGAGGCATTACTGCAAATTGAGAAACCACCGGTTCCTGCGGGTAGCGCAAGGATTGGTGTAGTGGTAAATCTCTTCTTCAACTCCTCAATGCCGCCTGGCAATCTTTCGTCCAAATGAACTCTTCATTCTTCCAAGTGAGCTTCGTCATCGGCTCAGCAATCTTGGCGAATTCTTTCACGAACTTCTGATAGTAGCCAGCCAAGTTCAAGAAACTTTCGAATTGAACTTGGGGTATACCACTTTTCAACAGCAGCTATCTTCCATCGAAATTTCTTCTCTTGACAACATGGCCAAAAATCTACCTTGTCAAAGAAAATCCACGTTCAGATAACTTACCATAAAACTTCTTTTTCTTCAAAGTTTCCAGAACTTTCCTCAGATGCTCTTCATGCTCTTCTTCAGTCTTCGAATATATCAGAATGTTATCTATGGAGAAGATAAACTGGTTCAAATACTCATGAAAAACTCTGTTCATGAGATTCATGAACTCAGCAGGAGCATTTGTCAGTCCAACGTCATGACCAAAGAAAACTACCCATACTTGGTGTTTGAACGCCATCTTGGAAATGTCCTCCTTCCTGACTTTGATTTGATGGTAGTCAGATCTTAAGTCAAACTTCGAAACACCCTAACTCCACACAAACAGATCAAACAGATCCTCGATCCGGGCAGAGGGTACTTGTTCTTTAGTGTCTGGTAATCGATGCACATCCGTTGTTCCATCCTGAATAATTTCTAGAGCCTTCATTGATCTGGTCCTTCATCTTCTTGGCCTCCTTCGGGTTGACTCTGTAACATCCTTTAGAAATAGGGAAAGAGCCGGGAACTAGGTCAATGGTGAATCCTAGGTCTAGATCTGGGATAATCCGGGAAGACTATCAGGAAAAACATCTGCCATAAAGGTGTAACTAAGAATTTTATTCATGTGGAGAATTACAGCAAAAACTCTTATGATTGATCTAAGGACATCCTGTTACAACTTCCAAAAAAATAGATAATGCTATTCAGCAGTCCTAGGTACTATTCTTCATGGTTCTGGCTCTTGCATGAGCAGTCTCCAACTGCTTCATCTTTTATGAATCTCGAGTATGCATCATGCCTTATTGTAGGAGGCAGGGTCTGCTGGATAGGAAGAGAGTCCCTAGGTTGTGGCCTAACAGGTGTTGCTGGGATAGGTATTCTGGTATGATGGAAAGATAAGGGCAATCCTTTACCCGATGTTCAGCAGATCCACATACCAAACATTTCCCCAATCTCTTACGACAAATATTGGCTTGGTGACCAGTCCTTTTACAGTAGTCACAAACCAATAGCTTCTTACGATATAACTGCCGGATAGGGCTCAAAATGTCTTCTAGATTTCAGGGGTACCCCTCCTAGGGTGAGGTTCCGCTCCAACTTGGTTTAAGATAGCTAAGGCAATATCATTGACGTTCTTCATATCTTTCTCGTGATATTCATCTGTTCCTGCTGGGCTTCATCTTGAGCTTTCTGGGACTCCATGATTACTTGAAATAGGGCAACCATTTGGGAGGTATTTGCTGGTACTAGTGGAGCAACAGGAATGGGTACTTCTCCAAGGAAATGCAACTCAGTTTGAGAAGAGGTAGGAATCGCCAGTGTAGTAAAAACTTCACTGGATGCATTATGGGGACGGTCAATCAGCTGCGAGGGAATAAACCCTGGACTTGGTTGAGGAGATGGGGTATGATCCGGAGATGACACCTCATCGCTAGCAGGATTGGTCTTGTCAATGGTCATTCTCTGGAAGGTTTAGGATGCAAACATAAGCAAGGTATCCTACCAGTCTATAATCAAACAAAAATATTTATTTATAATATATTTCGGTCCTATGTTGTGATAAATTGATGTTCTAGTGTTCTAATTGTTTCTAAATATGTTTTCCTAAGTTGTTGTTCAGACCTGCATGGGCCACCACTAAAAACATGTCACGACCCGGTCCCAATTTCTTGGGTCGAATCGGATCATGCCCAGCCTGCACCGTTGTTGAGACGGCGGCAGTAAGCTGTTCAGTAGCAGGTAACCATACAACAACACTATATTTGTCACAACTCAACATCGGGAAATTTAAAACTTTATTAAACTTTTACAATGAAATGAAAGATACAACTTAAACCATTTTCTACATACATCAAGAAGAAAAGAAAACTCTAGGCAAACAGCTCATCAGTCTCGAAATCCTCGTCTTGGGATCGCGGAACAAAGCCTCATCAGTGATACCTAAAATGTTGGGTCTCCAGTCAGGAGGGAGCAAAGTACAATTTATGCTAATTTGACAATTGAAATAATAATAGAATTATGCACTTTTAAACAGTTTTGAAAATCAACTAAGCAGTTACAGTTTTAAAACAGTTACAGTTCTGTGATGTGAATAGACAATAAATATGACCGGCTTGGGTTGTACAGTTGTATCCTATTGATACGATATGGCTTATCCCCGTCTGTATGAGGGGTAAGCTAACACAGTCAGTATACTACTTTGGATGTGGTCATACTCATTACACTACTCCTCCAGTCCCCAAACAGTTACAGTAGTTACAGTCAGTGCTCTCAGAGAGAGTTCCATGTTGTATCGTGGTTTAAACTTGCATTAAAACGATTACTAAATAATTGTAAACTAACACAAAATGTACTTGCCTCAGGTTTGACTGGACTAGAAAGGTTGATACGTCGGGATGGAAGTTCAGACTCTTTCTCGAAATCCTACATTCGATAAGCTGTCTCGGAAACCAAGAATCGTCAATGCTAATAATTGCAATCTCTAAACTGTTCCCTAGTCAATTTTAAATCTTTTAATTAGCTAACATAAGCAAAACGCGATTATTAGTGCGTTGATTTAATACGAGGGAAAAAGATCATTTTATGTTGTGAATTCGGAAAACTTCGTCGCTGCCAGATTATTTTAGAAAAACTCGGTATTTTCTATAAATATAAATATAAAACTAATTTTCTTATTTTAGTGAGAAAACTCGTGATTTTTAATTATTAATAAACTTATCAATTTTAGGTGAGAAATATTAATTAATTTTTTTATACGAAGATACTTTTTAATCATTTTAATCGTTAAATAATAAAACACGAAAAGCCAGAAAATGACAGAAAAACCTAAGCTATTACAGTTACAGACCAGCCAGCTGGGCTTATGCCCATTACAATTTATTTACATAAATTGAAATAAGATAAGACTGACGTTAGTCCTAAACTGAAAATATTAAATAAATGTAAACAGAAATAAATAATAAAATAATGATAAGTCATAAGTCTCAGATATGGTCCGATCCTCATCTTGGCTAATTGTCTCAACGTCCGGGCGGGGCCGATTTCGTTTGCACTTAGCCGGGTCCATTGACCGATACGGTCATCTCCCAAAATCAAATATCAAATAAAACTCCGAAATCATTTTAAATTCATTTTAAAAATAATTCAGGATTTACGGAAAAATCGGGCAACATCTCCTCTGTTTTTGGTCAACCCAAAAACTGGGAATTGACGCCGATAATTTCCTGCAAATCCCAAACCAGGGAGAAACCCAAATTTATATATATATAAAGTATCCACAACCAATCCACAGCATAATCGGGACGACCCGAAATAATTTCGGAAGTCCGATTTCAAATCCACAAATCACAGAACGTTCTCGGAAAAATCCGGAAAGCTAACACATACTAAAAATCAGTTCCCAAAATGTTCCGGGAATTCAAAACAATTCACAGGACCTTTCCGAAAGTCCCAGAAAATTACGTCGTCGCTAAAAACCGAATTCCCAAAGGAAATCGGGGACCATTTCATCATCGACTAAAATAATAAAATGAGCGGGACAGGGGGTTATACCTCGGATTGCTTGACTAGAGCTCTCAGATGAATAATAGAAAGAAAATGGTCCAGAACAGCGAATAACTCTCCGAAGCAGCGCTGGAACCAGCGTCGTCGAAGCAACGCCGAGAAACTCAGAATCTAGGACACGATAGGGGCGTCAACAGGAGAAAGCTCGGCCAAGGGAACTGACCAGGGGTGCTGGCCAAGGAACAGCGGCTAGGGCAGCGCTGACCGGCAGTAACGCCAAGGGAAACTCAGCGTCGGGGAAACGGTCGGGGAGAGCCGACGACAGGGGGCTGTCGACGGGGTGTGGCCGCACGGGCGTGGGCCAGGGAGCTCGGCCGCGAAGGTGGCTAAAGAGGGCGCCGACAGGTCGCCGGAGGACAGCCGCGGGGAGGCGCTGTCGGGCGGACGCGCTCACGGGGAAGCGGGCGGCGTCGGCGAAGAGGGGGCTGGCGTGGAGGGCGCGCTGGTCGGGATCGCCGGAGTCGGCGCTGGAGGGCGGCGACAGGGGCGGTTGGCCGGAGCACAGGCCGAGGAATCCGCAGAGAGGGGCGCGCCGGCGGGTCGGCCGGAGGGGCTCCGGATGCAGCGCCGTGGGGCACGCTGAAGGGGCTCGGCCGCGCAAGGGCCGCGCTCGCGGGGAGCGAGGCGGGGCGTCGGGCCTGGAGGAGGCCGGCCGGACGTCGGGCTGGCCGAGGAGAGAAGCTCGGGAAAGGGGGCTGGAGAGAGCAGAGAGTTGAGAGAGTGAACACTACAAGAAAAATGATCATTTACGGCGCGCAAAATGTGCCGTAAATAATTTTTTACGGCATACATTTTGGTGCCGTAAAAGATCATGCCGTAAATGATCCTATTATTTACGGCGCGTTGAAAAACGCCGTAAATGTAAACAAATTAATGTCGTAATTGTTTTTTTCACAGAATTTTGACAACCATTTACGGCATATTTAGTGTGCCGTATTTTCTCTTTCACGGCATACATTTGTGCACCGTAATAGATATTCGCGCATGGTCAAATACGGCGTATATATGCACGCCGTAATAGCTATTCCCGCGGGATCAAATACGACGTACATTTTGATGCCGTAAAAGATATTTTTGACACATTATGTTTGCCATTTATGACATATGTAGCGTGTAGTGACCCGCTCCGCCCTAGCGGAACGCCGATTCCAAATGGCGTGTGCAACGACTCAAAATGAGCCGTCGACCCGAAGAGTTGCTTCGACCCGATGAAGTATCGATGCGAATCGATGCAAGACTTGTATTGGCCCGACAAGATGGATCCAGGCTTAGACCTTCAAAGGCGCGCTCGGAGTATCGCTCGACCAATGCAAACATCGCTAAGGTGGGTGGCTCCGATGAACCCGTCTGTGCTTAGCCTAGACACATAACAATGCGGACACATTCACGAGAATCGCTAGGCGATAACATCTTGCATGCTAATAAATGACTCAACGCACCTAGCTAAGGGAATAATCCCATCTTGCATGCTTGTTTAGAACATGGAAAAGAACTCGATAATTATAGAAATGCTCGCACCGCGCTCTACGCTCGTGCTAAGGCACGAGCTCACGTTCATGTCCCTGATACGTTCAAACAATGAAACAATGAATGGTTTACAACAATGAAACGGGAAGGCTATCAACATAGTCGCTCCGAGTAGAGTTTAGCAACATTGGAAGGCTATGGGACCGATGGGTCGCCAAGGCGACTCCCATACTGGAAGTTGCATAATGCGTGAATGAATGAATCAACGAATGAATGAATAAATACATGAATGACTCTATGAACGAACGAACAAGTTAAAGAATAAAATGAAAGAAAGAATACATGAAAGATAAGACACGGAAGACGCTAGCGACAGGTGTGACGGGCACGTACAACGGGGCTCACTACTCGCGCTGTACGGACGCCAACCTGGTCGTTAACGCATTATGGCATGAAAGATAAGACATGGAAGACGCTAGCGACAGGTGTGACGGGCACGTGCAACGGGGCTCGCTACCCGCGCTGTACGGACGCCAACCTGGTCGTTAACGCATTTTGGCTAAGGGTTAGCCTACGGCTCGGAGATAGCCGCTAAGTAAAAGACAAGATAATACGAAATGGTCGTGGACAAACGGCACGGGCGATGGGGGGGTAAACCGTGGCCGTCGTGTGGAAGGATTCTGCGGCACGGGCGTTGGGGGGGTAAACCGTGGCCGGCCTAGGCAGAATCAACGGCGCTTACGGGCTGCTTGGGTGCGGGCTTGGGCACCAGGAGACGTAAGTAGGAGGGTATATTCAAGAGACTTAACGGGGTGTACCAGCCATCACCCTATGCTAAGTTGAGAATTGCCACAGGGGAATGTCCTAAATGGCTTGTGAAGCCAGCGACCCGTGCATGTAGATTAAGTGGACTATGCTGGTGGCAATCCACGTGCAAGTTCTTGCATTGAAATCAAAGTAGTCTAAGTTAACTGAATAAAATGGTTCCTGAACATGCTTGAAATATAACACTCAAAACATGCTTGAAATGTAACATGCTGAACATGCTCGATATGTAACACTCCTGAACGTGCTTGAATATAATATCCGGAACATGCTTGAATTGTAACACTTTAAAACGTGCCTACGACGTGCTAGAACATGCCCACGACGTGCTAGAATCCCGAGACATGGACACACACTTGATATTGAATGCGTACATGAATCGTGTTATGTTATTATTCATGAATTGTGGTTTAACTTGGTTTACCTTGAACAGGAAAGGCCGGACGGTAAGTATGGGTAAGTCGTACATGTATTTCCATGCGACACTCGAGTTCGGTAACACGAGATAGGCTATGCAATATGCCATGCAATTGATCCTAAGGCAAGATTAGAAAGACAATGAATGATAGAGATGCACAAAAGATTATAGAACGTGTTTGGTAATGATAGCATTGTGGGCGAGCTAGCCTCCCCACCAGTGCATAACAATGTACTGATAACCCCACAGTCTGCTTGCAGGAAGCAGGAGACGCCGGCGGGTGCGGAGCTTCCATCGAACGTGTCAAGGCACGGAGCCAACTCTGGGGCCTTGGAACGTTGCAAGAATCTGAAGCACCCTATACAGGACATAATGTATCGGAACATCGCCATGTATCATTCCATGTTGTAAGCCACTTGGCACGCCTTTTATGTTTCAGAGAGAGAGCTTGAGCGATTTGTAATATCGGCCTAGCGCCGCTTGTAAACTTTTTGAAATTCAATAAAGAGATTTGGATTCGCTTCTACTTGTGTTCATTTTTACTTCCGCTGCAAATGGGGACACTCTGTGCGACTCTGTGGCCTAGACTCAAATCGGCCGTTTCTGGACTTGGCCTTGCACGGGCGCAATCTAGGCCCGTACGGCATCACGCCTTAGCGAGGACGATCGCTCCTACGGGAGCGGGGCGTGACAGATTGGTATCAGAGCACGGCTTTACGTCCTTGGACTTTATTTCGATTATCTCAGTTTTGAAAGCTCGGTTGGAAGAAAAGAAGTGTACGCTCTCTCTCCTTGTGCCTTGGGATGTTCCATACAATAAGTCTAATATTTTCAAAAGCTCGTACAAGTACTCGGTTGAACGGGATCAATAGGCGAAGGCCTTTGGGCCGAACCACGACGGACTTGAGTTGGAAGGAACCGATGCTAAAGAGTTAGCAAACGCAAGGCGTGCTTGAATAAGCTTATGCTGACGATAGCAAACGAGTACACGAGACCGAAGTATAATTCGAACGGGATGGTCATGCACGCAGCCTTTTGGCTAAGTAGTGCGGAGTATCGCGCACCTAGACCCTTTGGTGCAAACGAGTTACGAACGAGAATGAGTGAGCGTGCAAACTTGAATGTAGTCCGTGCGGGATGGTTAAGCGGTACAACTTAGTCCGCATGTCGCGCACCTCGACTCTTGGGTGCAATCGGGTCGCGAGCGATTACGCTAGAGATTCGTCGAACGAATCTAAAAGGATGTCTTAGCGCATGACGCGAACGTGATTGAGGATTAGACCGTATGGCTTGAACCCGAGTGGTGTATGTGATAGGTTCGAATAAGAATAAGAATGAGTGTCGATGATTAGTCGAGTGGCTCGAATCCGAGTGGTGTATGGATGTTCTTGGAAAAATCATTCGAGCGAAACTTGAGGATTACGAAACACAACGAGTACGTCGACGAGGCGATGCGATCGCGCATAGCCTTAGAACGTGTCACGCTTAGTTGGCCGTGACTTTAAAAGTCCCGAACGAGATGTCGCTGGACAACTTGTGAATGGGTAACGCATGTTAGAAAACGACTCGGAACGACGAATGGAAATAAATGGTCTTGATCGAGGAAACTTAGAGCATCGCACGTACGATTTCGGATTGATACAAATGAAATGTGACTTGAATCTTGAACAACGATCTTGAAACGAGCTCGAAGAATAGCAGATGAACTTGATCTTGAATATTAAATGAAATGGTGGAATATCCGACTCGGACAACGGCATCGTCGCATGACTCAAAATTGGTTGCAAAGGAAGATCGTCAGGTTACGCATATCGTCGATGGTATTGAGGCGTATCAAAGATCGATATGCGATAACTCGGGGGTACTCTGACTCGGCGAATGACGATCGTGCAAATGTCATTGTTCCGTTGGATGCTATACTCGGGATATTAAAATGCGTCGAAGAAAATATAGACGTGGCTCGAGGATTTCTGGTTGAATGAAGGACGGTCGGACTGTCGAATAGAGATCGCAGCTTGGATGAAAATGAAGTGTTTGGATTTCTTCGACGAAAACCCCAACATCGACATTCTTGTCTTATGCGAGTGCAACTCCAGCCTCGCACATGCGTCGTGCCGATTAGGGCGATCACTCCGCGTGAGCGCTGGTATGGTGATTCATACAGCGGAGGTGATCGAACTTGCACGGCATGACAATTTGATTGTTTCGACTTGTGGTTTGACGCGAAGGTGACTTGAGAACGATTTGGTGTGCTTGTCGGTTAAATTTGAGGATTGAGTAGGTCCAATCCGTGTATCGAGAATAAGTTAGTCTAAACTCAAACAAGAGTTCGCCCTGATGAGAATGATTATTCCGCGGGAGCGTTGCATGGTGATTCATGAACCACCGTGGATAATCGGACTCGCGTGAGATTGGGGCGCAACGTATTGTCGAGCTAGACGACCTCGTGATCGAATACACGTATTGGTTAGAATTGGTAAACCGAATGGATTCAAATTCGTTGCGCTGCGCAACGAATGTCTTGATGCGAAATAGGCGATCATGCTCGATGTTTAGAAATCTGAGTGACGCGAGCTTGGGTAGAAAATCCCGTACTACCGACTTTGGTTTGACCCTAGGATTGGGGTCAGTATTGGCATTATTGTTGGGGAACTATGATTCCAATCCTGACATTGACTTAGCCTCGAAAAGATGGCCTAGCGGTTAGGCGAAACGCCCCTGTTGTAAGAGTTATCAATCGAAGAGTTGATCTTGAGGATTGGTATGAATGGATAGTATGAATTGCGAATGTAGGAAACCCTGCTCACGAGACTCGGCTGACATGCATATATTTCAGGGACGCCTGAGTATGTGCACGATGCGACTCGAGTGAGAATGACAAATTCTCAATCATGCGGCTTGGCTAAGTGCATGTATTTTGGGGACGCTTGGAATGCGTGCACGATCCAGCCCAGTGATACGTTGAGTTCTAACACGACTTGGGGAGTGAACGAGTATCGCGAACGTGAAATCGTGCTAGTAAAAGTTGGTACAACGAATTGAACCATTGATAGGAAGTTATGCTCGACGATAGTGTAATACTTGGTCGACCCCGCTAAGAAGAAATCATACTGATTTCATGAACGAGAACGCTTGAGAAGCGAGTCGGGTTATCTCGATGACCGAGATGAACGAAAAGTGAATTTGCCTCAGCCTTCGACCCGCACATTTGACGAATTACAACGTGCCTCGTGAAACCATCTTCGTCCCATGACACGGAGAAATAGCAACCAAGACGAAGAAATACTCGAATTGAATAAGTACAATCAACTCTAAAATGAATGAAAGGCTATTCGATAAAATCGACCCAACGAGTGCGACACGGAACTTAGAAAGATATCAAATATGGTTCGATGCCGTCGAACGTTAGGGCCGCTCGATGAAATTGTCTAAGAAACACGAAAACACGAGTTAAGGAATGGTAGAATGACCTGCACTCAGAAAGTCTCGAGGACGAGACTTATTTTGAGTGGTGTATTATGTAGTGACCCGCTCCGCCCTAGCGGAACGCCGATTCCAAATGGCGTGTGCAACGACTCAAAATGAGCCGTCGACCCGAAGAGTTGCTTCGACCCGATGAAGTATCGATGCGAATCGATGCAAGACTTGTATTGGCCCGACAAGATGGATCCAGGCTTAGACCTTCAAAGGCGCGCTCGGAGTATCGCTCGACCAATGCAAACATCGCTAAGGTGGGTGGCTCCGATGAACCCGTCTGTGCTTAGCCTAGACACATAACAATGCGGACACATTCACGAGAATCGCTAGGCGATAACATCTTGCATGCTAATAAATGACTCAACGCACCTAGCTAAGGGAATAATCCCATCTTGCATGCTTGTTTAGAACATGGAAAAGAACTCGGTAATTATAGAAATGCTTGCACCGCGCTCTACGCTCGTGCTAAGGCACGAGCTCACGTTCATGTCCCTGATACGTTCAAACAATAAAACAATGAATGGTTTACAACAATGAAACGGAAAGGCTATCAACATAGTCGCTCCGAGTAGAGTTTAGCAACATTGGAAGGCTATGGGACCGATGGGTCGCCAAGGCGACTCCCATACTGGGAGTTGCATAATGCGTGAATGAATGAATCAACGAATGAATGAATAAATACATGAATGACTCTATGAACGAACGAACAAGTTAAAGAATAAAATGAAAGAAAGAATACATGAAAGATAAGACATAGAAGACGCTAGCGACAGGTGTGACGGGCACGTGCAACGGGGCTCACTACTCGCGCTGTACGGACGCCAACCTGGTCGTTAACGCATTATGGCATGAAAGATAAGACATAGAAGACGCTAGCGACAGGTGTGACGGGCACGTGCAACGGGGCTCGCTACCCGCGCTGTACGGACGCCAACCTGGTCGTTAACGCATTTTGGCTAAGGGTTAGCCTACGGCTCGGAGATAGCCGCTAAGTAAAAGACAAGATAATACGAAATGGTCGTGGACAAACGGCACGGGCGATGGGGGGGTAAACCGTGGCCGTCGTGTGGAAGGATTCTGCGGCACGGGCGTTGGGGGGGTAAACCGTGGCCGGCCTAGGCAGAATCAACGGCGCTTACGGGCTGCTTGGGTGCGGGCTTGGGCACCAGGAGACGTAAGTAGGAGGGTATATTCAAGAGACTTAACGGGGTGTACCAGCCATCACCCTATGCTAAGTTGAGAATTGCCACAGGGGAATGTCCTAAATGGCTTGTGAAGCCAGCGACCCGTGCATGTAGATTAAGTGGACTATGCTGGTGGCAATCCACGTGCAAGTTCTTGCATTGAAATCAAAGTAGTCTAAGTTAACTGAATGAAATGGTTCCTGAACATGCTTGAAATATAACACTCAGAACATGCTTGAAATGTAACATGCTGAACATGCTCGATATGTAACACTCCTGAACGTGCTTGAATATAATATCCGGAACATGCTTGAATTGTAACACTTTAAAACGTGCCTACGACGTGCTAGAACATGCCCACGACGTGCTAGAATCCCGAGACATGGACACACACTTGATATTGAATGCGTACATGAATCGTGTTATGTTATTATTCATGAATTGTGGTTTAACTTGGTTTACCTTGAACAGGAAAGGCCGGACGGTAAGTATGGGTAAGTCGTACATGTATTTCCATGCGACACTCGAGTTTGGTAACACGAGATAGGCTATGCAATATGCCATGCAATTGATCCTAAGGCAAGATTAGAAAGACAATGAATGATAGAGATGCACAAAAGATTATAGAACGTGTTTGGTAATGATAGCATTGTGGGCGAGCTAGCCTCCCCACCAGTGCATAACAATGTACTGATAATCCCACAGTCTGCTTGCAGGAAGCAGGAGACGCCGGCGGGTGCGGAGCTTCCATCGAACGTGTCAAGGCACGGAGCCAACTCTGGGGCCTTGGAACGTTGCAAGAATCTGAAGCACCCTATACAGGACATAATGTATCGGAACATCGCCATGTATCATTCCATGTTGTAAGCCACTTGGCACGCCTTTTATGTTTCAGAGAGAGAGCTTGAGCGATTTGTAATATCGGCCTAGCGCCGCTTGTAAACTTTTTGAAATTCAATAAAGAGATTTGGATTCGCTTCTACTTGTGTTCATTTTTACTTCCGCTGCAAATGGGGACACTCTGTGCGACTCTGTGGCCTAGACTCAAATCGGCCGTTTCTGGACTTGGCCTTGCACGGGCGCAATCTAGGCCCGTGCGGCATCACGCCTTAGCGAGGACGATCGCTCCTACGGGAGCGGGGCGTGACATAGCGTGCCGTAAATAATTTTTGATAAAAAATTTCATATTATTATTATTATTATTATTATTATTATTATTATTTCCATACCAATCCCTATTTATTTAAACAAGGATATCAATAGTAAACAAAGAATATAACATAGCAAAATAAGTTAAAGAGATAGTTGACTTATATATAATCCCAATCAAACTACAAAAGTGAAAAGTAATTCAAATAAACCCAGACACGTGAGATCATAAAAAATAATCGGATTCAGTAGACAAAATACATTAATAGCAACAAAAGACCATACCAAAGTATATCATGTCTTGCATGAACTAGAAAAACTATTGTAGTACTGAATTAAGAACAGTACAATATTTCAATACAAATTGAGCTTGTTTCATACTTTGCCCTACTTTGGAAGAAAAAAAAATATAAATTGTCTTCTATGACAAATTTCAGCTCAAATGGTTGCAGAGGAGAATCTTCAAACACAACACACAAATTTTTCCATTGATTGATAACCTGCACAAACACAAAATGTGTTTTAGTTCATTATATCCAATTTGATGTATATATAAACACAACGATGAAAAAGGCTGCATAAACCAGCCAACTACATTTCCAGGTACCGAATGCTACATAAATATAACTGCACAAACACAATTTTTTTCATTAATTGCCAACATCTGTCGTGGGGGTTGAGGGGCAGTCGGGTACATCTATTCAAATTGAACCAAATGACCAAAATATTACATTTAACCTTCAGGATAGTGCAAGCATAGTGCAAGCCTTTCAGGAAAAAAATATATGATGCATAAGGAGAAAAACCCATCCAGCACGAATTATTATGTGTATAAATTACTAGCTTAGTTTCGTGAAACTTAGAAATAAACAATAACCCACCATGTACCTTGTGTATGGTGAGATGGAACTACATTTAATTTAACACAACAGAAACATCATAAAACTTGCTCACAGAACCGCCTTCGCAATCAGTAGCGGACACCCACACAAAAAAATTTGCAGGAGAGCAGAGCAAAAGCACATCAACTTATACTTGAGGGGGCATCATACATAATTTATAATAAAGATTAAAAAATGAGTATAAACCAATCATATCTTGGCTAAATAACTACTGAACTCAAAACCTTTTGATTATAACCTCACCAATTTATCAACTGGGTCACCATTTCTTGCTGAATTCATAAAGAATATGAAGGAAAATAATAGAACAAACAAAGATTATATAGAAGGAAACCAGAAACTCAGGAGAGCGGCTGTCCACCCTCGGCCTATGGTGGGTCCGCCCCTGTTTGCAACACAAGGAAGCAAGATTTAGGTTGAAACTGAAAAAATGTGACTGCAAACTGCTGGTAATTTATGAGGCTAGTGCCTGTTCAGCCTTAAAAATCCCATAGTACACCTCACTCCTTCAATCAATAGCCAAAACATTAGGGTCCTTAGCACATGGATCTTTTGAATCTCATACATAAATTGCTTCCTACCAAAATCACTTGCATATGTTCAGTCTTCCCATAATCACCCTCAGATTACTAGAGGTTCACATGACATTGTGATCCCATTAACCATCCCCAAAACACAGATGCTCACTTTAACAAGGAGCTCAAAAAGGAAGTGTTCATGGATCTTATAAATGCTAGTTAACATCTCCTTCTCTGAGGTTATTCTTATATCCTGTTCAAGTAAACTTTGGACGTCATAGACACACTATTTAATATTGAAAGGTACTTACATACCAAGGCCTGGTTTGGGCTTGATTCTGGTTTTCAAAAAGCTGCAACAGAAGCAGCTTCTGATGGCACCCTTCCACCTGACGTCAAAAGCTGGCCCAAAATTGAACTAGTTTCAGAATTTTTTTGATTAGCTGCTGTTACCAAAGAGAGCTTTTTTTTTAAAAAAAAACAAGCAGAAGCAGACAAGAAAAGCAATCCCAAACCCAGCCCAAATAGGAAATCTGACCTAGCACAACTTAAACTAATTTGATCAAATAGCAATTTAACTACCTTCATTAAGTGTTCAAAGGCTCTAAACAAAATAGAAAGCTCAAAAGACAATGGTTGGGTACTTCAAACAGAACCAGGATACAAGAACTGATATTAAATCATATATAGGTTAGACTTGATTAGTTAGAACTTGCAAAGCCCAAAAACACCAGCTTGCCACACTTTAAAACACTTTCCAAGTAAACTTTGTTCTTAAAATCCTCTTGCATGGTCAAAGAATGACAACCATTGTGGATTCATGCAATGAAAAACCATAAGCACGCCATATCTATGAGTGGCAATCCAATCCCCGATCACTTCTACAGGAAATAGAATTGATGGGTGCAAAAACCTACACATAAATCCCTTCTCGACAGTAAAAGAAGGAGGGGAATGAACTCTCTTAAAAGTCAGTTATGAGACCGGGGAATAGCTTCCCTCTCATGAACCACCATTGTATGTACTCAAAAACAATATTTACTTTCAAAGTAGCAATTCACTTAAGACAGAGACAGAAAGCATACTTAAGAGAGCTTAGTGGGCCAATCTCTCTGTCTTTAGTTGATTGTATTTGTCTTCCATCGTCTTGAGCAAAGCGTGGTCAGAGATCAGTTGTATTTGATTGGGGAAGGTGTGGTATCCAAAGTAGCTAGGGAGAAAAAGGCTAAATAGATGATAGCATCAATGAAAGATACGTCTACAAGTTTTCTTCGAATCCCATTTAAAATGCAAGTCTGGGAACTTTAGCAAACAATTTACTTTCAACAAATCTTGTACGTCTACATCTCAAATTCATATTCTGGGTTAATTGAGAAAAATATTATTTTGCAAGATATGGATACGATGCGATACAGTTTTGAATATAGTTCCTAATTGAATCGATAGCACTGGTGGAGATAATTTGTAAATGAGAAATTTTCTTCAGATTTTGTAATTAAAGAACCCCCTTTCATATTAAAAAAACTACTCGACTATCATTTGATTCCTACTCGCTCGACTATCATTTGATATCTCTTCTCCAACAAACTTCTTATAATGGCATGGCAAGGAACACTTGCACGACACAGCATGTATCTGCAAGACAATACTCAACCCCAATGGTTTCAAAATAAGAAGTCAGGAAAGCAGTATATATAGTAAGCGACATAGCTAACACATCATGCTTCTTATCCTACTAAAAACTCATCCGATGTTGAAGTTCCTAATCAAACCAACAAAGTAAGCATTCACAGAAATGATGAAATAGCAACAGATAAAAATCAAAGCATTGCTTTGAAACAACAGTGTGATAACTGATATTATCATTTAAACACTATGTTGCTCGTATGGACACATTTTGACGTGATACGGAAACTGCACCAAATTTTGTTTGTAATATTTGCACATCCTTATCGTATCTCATGTATCTTTCAGTACCACTTTATAACAGTCAAAGACTTCAACTTTCCAACATGGGTATCATCTAAGCTTCAGGCTACTACTCACTCTAGATAGATGTAATGGAAGAGGCCGCTATAAATGAACAACGAAACGATCAAAACTTTTAACAACAATAATATCATCAAAATCCCCATGAAATCACTTGGCATCATCCAAAACCCTAACTTCCAACTGACCCTTCTCCTAAAACCATCGTGCCAACCCAGAAGTCCCTCCCAAAACCCATTAAAAATTTGAACTTTCTAACGTGATAACAATCAGAACCTCACGCGGGCGCTTTCCAAATCACACAAAAAAATCAATCAATCGAGAGAGGTTTCGAGGGGAGTCCTTACTGTGGAGGTGGGAGAAGAGGTGGCTGTTGACGAACCGCGAGGCCTCGGGCCCGCCGTAGCCGTCGTAGACCCCGACGTAGGTCGCCGAGGGGGAGGTGAGCACTTGCCCCTGGTTCTCCAGGGAGGAGTTGGCATGTACAATGGCGATGGAGAAGTCACCGGAGGCGTGGGGCTTCAGGTCAAAGTGCCACAGTAGGCCGTCGTCGAGGTGCCACAACATCGACTTTCGGGGGAGGTCGACGAAGACGTTGACTTCTTCTAGGGCCTGCACAAAAATTGTGGTTCTGAAAGAGAAGGAGGGAGGGAGAGATTAAAACCCTATTTTACGGTTCTTACCATTATAGAGGAAGGAGTGGCTCTTCAGCGTTGGTGAACGTCGGCTGGAGAAGTCGACAAGGACTTTGGGAGTTTCCATGGGATCATCCTCAAGGAGGAATCTCGATGGAGGATCGTTGATCGTTGGAGAAGCTCGAAGAGGGGCTGTCGATGGTGTCGTTGCGGATGCTAGATGGCCAGGAGAGGATTCAACAAGGAAGAAGAAGGGGGTGGGGTTGAAGGAGAAGAAGAAGAAGGCTAGGGATAAATGGGATTGAGATTTGATTTGGGAGGAAGTAAAATATCTCAGCCCTATTATATGTGTATGTGAGAGAGAGAGAGAGAGAGAGAAAGGGGAGGGGGGGTTATCCCACCCTAGTATATAAGTAATTAACCCTAGCATATAAGTAATTAAAAGCAAACGATTAAAATTATATTCCACACCTTTTCTTCTATACATAAAAAATGACTTCCATAAAATTCTTTCACGACCCTTATCTTTTTAATCGTCATCTTAATATATTTTTTATGACATTATTATTTTTAGTATCATTGCTTACGTTATTAATGACAGTCATCTAATGAGCTGACATTAAAATTATCACTAATGACATTTTTTTACGAGTGTCATCTATAAAGTGTCATTGTTAACGATTTTTGCAGTAGTGGATCCCCAACTCTTCCTCATGTAACAATTCCCACGCCCACTCATAAGCGTATGTCCTCTGCCGATTAGAAAATTTTCCACAAAACCCTAAATTAGAAACTTCTCCCAAAAATACTAAAAATAGCAACCACTTACTTTTATTTAGTTAGAACTCCTTCTCGAAGAGTATCTGGTCGCTACTGGATGCTGGTACAAAGGGATCACCGATGGTAGCACCACCTTCCTCTTCTCGTCCTCGTCGTGATGGCTCGGAGGAGGCTCGAGAAGGAGGAAAGAGGGGAGCTCCGAAGTATGCTGTACATAGGTGGGGTCGTCGGCCTGCTCATAAGCGTCTGGCCGAAGACGAGACTTGGTTAGGAGAGAAAAAAAATAGGTCTTTGGGGCTTTTAATTATTGAGAGAGAACCCAAATGTCTCCTTCACCACCATTCCCATATTGGACCTAAGACGGAGGATGGACATGCGAAAGGAGCGATGTCTATTTTTTTTTCCATGAAATTTTGGAGGGAATTTTGTTGAGAGGAAATTTGTTAGGGGGGAATTTTGGAGAGGGGAGGGAATTTGAGAATTTTGGTACAGAGATGGAGTTGAAAAACTAAGGGTGTGTTTGATTGATCTTTTTTTCAATGGAAAATATTTTTCACATTTTTTCACTATTTGTAGTATTTGATAGTGTATATTTTTCATGAAATTATTTTTCAAAAATCGATGAATTTTTTATTTTTTTTTCAAAATGGTGGATAATAAAACTGGTCCAGCCCGTAGAAAAATATTAATTTTCCAAGAAAAATAACGTCAATCAAACATCCAAATTAATTTCGTAAAAAAAATTCGTAGAAATTTTTCTAGTAAATAATTCAGTAGAATTAATTTATTTCCACAAATTTTTCACCTTATAATCAAACACACCATAAATGTATGTCATTTATGAGAAAGTTAATTTGGAAGGAGATTTTAGAGAAACAATTACTTAGGAAAAAGTTTTTTAGGAGAATCAATTGCAACATACACGGCATGCACAAATGCATGTCATAAATAAATTATTATTCACGGCATGCAAAAGTGCATGTCGTAAATGAATTATCATTCGCGGCATGCACAAATGCATGCCATAAATAAGTATTATCATTTACGGCACGCAAAAGTGCATGCCGTAACTGAGTTATCATTCACGGCGTGCACAAATGCATGCCGTAAATAAGTTATCATTTACGGCGCATAAAAATGCATGCCGTAAATACGTTTACAATGACGGCTTGCATATAAAATACGCCGTAACAAACACAAAAATCAACTCTTTTACGGCACACAAATCTGCGTGCCGTAAAAGAGTGTTATTTACGGCACGCAGTTGTTGCGTGCCATAAATTGTGCGCCGTAATTGCTACATTTTCTTGTAGTGGAAGGGAGGGGATTTTGTTCTCCTGAGTGAAGTTGAGAGGAGGAGGAGAGAGTTGCTACTCTAGAGAAGAAGAGGAGAGGGGAGCTTTCCCTTCTGTGAGTGAGAGAGAAAGAAAAGTGAGTTGTGAGTTTAAAAAGGAGAAGGAGAAGAAGAAGTCTCCTCCAGAACGTGGGGAAAACAAAATGGATGAGTGGAGAGGAGTTACGAAAATGAGGGGGTGGCTGTGGTGTGGGGAGAGGAGTAGTTTGAGGGAGAAAGAATAAGAATGGTTGAAAGAGTTGGGTCAGACGTGAGTTGCTGGTCCTCCGGGACCAGCTCAAATTCATTTTTTTTTATTAGTTAGACCAAGTCAAAAATCAAATTTTAAAAAAAAGAGGAATGGGATTAGGTTTGGCTCAGGCCTGGGTCTGGGTTCGGGAGTCGGGTCTGGGTCTAAATCAAAAGTCCATGTTGTTAATAATTTTGAAATAATTTGCACCCAAAAATATTTAATAATAATAATAATAATTAGAAATACTAATTATCACACTAAAACACTATTAATAATTAATTACAAAAATATGGGTTTCACACCTTACTATTGTATATTTGTCACACCCAGAACCAGAATACTGGAGAGCGGGGGACAGACACAGCCAGCTACGTATATTGAAGTGAATCCCACCTCGCAATACGGTCACGGCTGTCTAGATGCAAGAGAGTTTACTATAAGCCATCAGTCTCTTAAGGTCATTAACAAGCCTAGTGTCTCAATCTCAAGCAACAAGTAGATATAACACGATGGTAGATCATCAGACATATAAGGTAGGGCATCCCATACATTACATATTCAGATGATCATGAAGCTAGTCATACAAAATACGAAGACTAGCAAGAGTTTAAGTCATACATGATTAACCCTAGGATTTGTCAATCATGCTACAGCCCGTAGGCAGACAGTAAGTAAAGTTGCAAACAAGCTAACACTTGCTCGGCGGCTAAACGCCTCAAAAGAATATTTTTACAAGGGAGTGGGAGAGCAAAATAAAAACCCACTCGTTGTCGGGATTCCTTCTAGTGTTCACCATCTGGCAGGAAAGTTGGAAGATCCTCGGTAGCTGCTCCGAAATCTGGCCATACAAAACCAGCTGGGTCAGACCCCAGAAAGAGCAAGTGCCACAAAGGAGGCTTCACTTAAGAACTAAAAACCAGCATGTCAGCACATAAAGCCATAGGTGAAATAACATAAGACATGAGTTAAAGAAAACAGGATGATAAACGATAAGATAACTAGAGGACTATTCCGTTAACCAAGTTACAACCCGTAAACCAAACAAGGACCGGGGTTGTAACCCTTCACCTGAACAGAACTTAGCCTCGAACCAATTATCGATAAAGTAAAGCATAAACAAGCATGTCCGGAGATATCCATGCACCGGATCTGGGCAAGACTAGACAAGATAGGACTCCATCCATCATTCACGGCCAAGCAAAGAGTACGGCTTGATACTTAACTAACTAGTGTTATCACAAGCTTAGTTACTAGCAAGATGCAATGAGGTACGCCTACGGCCACAAGCCCTACAGACTATCCAGGTTATCCAGACGCAAGGTTCAAGATTAGAGTTATCATGCCTTGTTAGGTAACTTGGATGCAACACTTGACAGTGTGCATAGTAATCGTTTCATGTAGTGCCCCACATAGCAGTGAGCTGGAAATGTGCCCTACTCGTCGGTAGGCTACAAGTCCATCAAGGAAGGCGCCCAGATAACGGGATTGCTTGTAGCTGAAATACCTCTCTATATGCTCTACGTGATCAATCTAGTCATTAACCTAGTCAGATTCAGTATGAATCCCTGACCGTGGTAACCAGGGATACATGTCCTAGACATGATGCGAGACAAGACTGGTTGCTTATACAAGCATATTCAGTACAATCACCCACGGTGTCAAGAATTTACTTAGCATGTCAGGTTAGCTGTCGTAACAGCGTATCAAGGTTATCATGTCAAGATTACTTGTCAAGGGTGCACCACGGCGGGTCACCATCATGTCATGTTACTTATCAAGATTACTTATCAAGACAAGGGTGCGTCACAACGGACCACCATCAAGAATTATCATGTCAATTTACTTGTCAAGAGTGCACCACGGCGGGTCACTATCAAGAGTTATCCTGTAAAGTCATAATACCATTTTGTGTTTATGCAAGTGCACCACAACGGGTCACTGATCATGAAATTCCATCACTAAGCTGTGGTCAGATTAATATTCGTAAAAAATGTCATGATCACATCGGGTTCATGTCGAGTTTATATCAAAAAGGCGTAAGGATATAAAATGGGTGCAAAAATCATAAAAGGGGGATATGGGGATATAATGCGCCCAAGGAGGAGGAGCAAGGGGTACTATGGCCAACAAGTGGCATTAGCCAAGTTGCGCCAGGGTAACAGGTTGCGCCAAGACAAGTAGGGTCAAGTCCAGTTGCGCCTGAACATCAGGTTGCGCCTAGGCACTAGGGGTGCCAATCACTAAAATGCACAAGGTCGGGTCAAGTTGCGCCAGGAAGAGTCAGGCCAAGTCATGTTGCGCTAGGCACTAGACTGCGCAAGGCTAGGTTGCGCATGCCTCAGGTTGCGCCTGAGTCAGACTGCGCATCAGTCAGACTGCGCACGAGGTCAGACTGCGCACGAGGTCAGACTGCGCATGAGGTCAGACTGCGTACGAGGTCAGACTGCGTTGCACTAAAGAGCGCACGTAACTCAGTGGCACAAGCTAAAAAGCTCGCGCACACTGCTCACTGTCTTCTCAAAATCAGCAAGAACTCCATGGTTGAACCCAAAGCTTCAAAAATCCATAACTTAGTCAAAATAAGTCCAAATCCAACTTTCCAATGGTCAAAATTAGGTAGAATGAAATTCTCTACAACATGGAACCATCAAAATTTGAAAACAAAGAAGTTTGATAGATCAAAACCACCAAAATCCAAAAATGACCAATTTTTAGATCTACAAAAATCAAAGCCTCAAAATAGAAAATGACAAGTTCTAATGTGTCTTAGAAACATTAGAAGAAGCTATTGGAACAATAAAAATGGGTTCTCTTGTGGAAGCAAGTTGCACTTGCCTAAGGGGTGTTTTTGGTTGGTGGTGGGTTTAATGGAGAAGGAAGAAGAGTTAATGAGAAAGTGGAGGAGAGAGAAAAGTTAGGTTGGTTATAAAGGGAGATGGTGGTGGGTTTAACATGATGAACCAAAGAATAAACCAAGCCAACCCAAAATAAACCAAGTTAAACCATTACATGCCATGATGAACCTAATCATGATTAAACTGAAATTAGCTAGCCAGGCAGGAAAATAAAATACATGTCAGGATTCCGTATACGTATACTGGAAATACGTAGAACGGAAAACGAGGGTGACAATATTTGATGCTCTAACATCTTGTAACTGCTATTCCTTGCATGAGATTGAGACAATAGGCTTGTTCATGACCATAAGAGACTGATGGCTTGTAGTTAAACCCTCATGTATGTAGACAGTCGTGACCGTATAGCGAGGTGGATTCCATTTCAATATACGTAGCTGGCTATGTATGCCCCCGCTCTCCAGTATTTTGGTTCTGGGACGTTACACTGGGGGAGACTCCTGACCATGGATAGACTCGACAGGTTTCGAATTCAGATTACGAACTCATGTTGTGTTATGTATTGGCAAAGCGAGGAAACTGCGAGACACCTGTTTTTCGGTTGCGAAGTCTCTCGACGAATATGGAAGGAGCAGGAGCGTAAGCTCAACCTCCAATCCAGTTGGGACTTGGGATCAGATGAAGACTTAGAACAAATATTACGCGGGAAGAGCAAAGGAGTGGAATGGTATACAGAGGCCCGACTACGGCTAGCTGCAGCAGTTTGGCACATCTGGAGGGAGCGAAACGCTCGTATTTTTGGAAAAAATACTCCTCGGAAAGAAGCCTATTGTATAATATTGAGCATGATATTTTTTGTTTAAGGAATCAGGGACTTACCTCCTGATTGCCGAGTTGTAACAGTTTTAAGTATGAATAATAATTACCTTTTCCATATATATATATATATCACTACAAAAAAGTGACCTTTTGGGACGACATTATTTGATACACAATTTTTATGAGTCCTAAATAATATTATTTGGGACACAAAGTAACATCATTTAGGACGCATTGTTTTTCGACCCTGATAATATTTACTTATTTTGGACTGAACTTTCTGTCCGTCCCAAATAGAATTTCAGCCTGTCCCAAATAGTTTGGCGGGAAATGAAAAAACACCCGGGTAATTTTTTGGTCAAAATTTGAATTTAGGATTAACTATTGGATTATAAGTCATTATTTGGATTTTAGTTTAGTATTTTACTTGGCATAAATTATAATACAAATATTATAGTTAATTTATTATTTAATTATTGGTTGGTTGTATTTATTGGATGGTGCATTTGTATGTATTTAATTAGATCCTTGGACTATTAAATTTAACCCACTTAAATTGAACTTAGCTATTGGGCCAAGCCCTTAATATCAAACCAACCCACATCCTGTGACATAAGAAGTAAAGAAATGTTCTTTCCCAACTCTCCCGCACTAATTTTCATTTTCCCTCTCCTTCCCTTCTCGCTCGATTTCATTTTCCCTCCATGGAGCTTCCTCCAGCCCTCTCTCTTACCTCGATTTCATTTTCCCTCCATGGAGCTTCCACTACACCAAAACAAGCAATTAGTAACCCTTTATTTTTTCAATTTGTAACGGTTATTATCGTTACAAGTTGTAACGATAATTATCGTGATAATAATTAAATAACTGTTACTAAAATAATTTTTTATATATTTTAATATTTAATTTATTTATTATAATAGTATTAACCGTGACATTAGACAAAAAAAAGTAAACCAAAATTTCATTTCCCTCGTTTTATTTCACATCCCTCCTAAAAGTACATCACTTTCCCCTCCTTTCTTTCCCCGAGAAATCTACCATTTCCACTCTTCTTCTTCTTCCTTCTTCTTCTTCTTCTTCTTCTTCTTCTTCTTCTTCTTCAATCTATTGACTTCACAAAGCCTAACCTTAAAATTACTCCTCTCTCTCCATGGCGGGAAGAGAGAAGACTATTGGGGCGGCAACAACGCAGAAGTCGTCTTCGAAGAGCAACAGTCGTCATCGAAGAGCAACAAGGCCGGGCTGTAGTTCCCAGTCGTGAGGATCACTCCATTCTTGAAGGCCGGCACGTACACCAAGAGGGTCATCGCCAGAGCTTCGGTCTACCTAGTCACCGAGGTGTATCTTACATATCCGTCCTCCTATTATAGGACCAAATTGGGAATAACAAATTAGGGTTCATTCTAAAAAAGTTTCGATTTTGAGAAAATATAATATTTTTTGTACAAATTATAGGTTAAATTAGTTGTTTAATTCAGACGTGTTATTCTGAGTTATTTGTTGGAAATGAATATGCGTTTTGATGGTTTCTAAATTCAGTGTGGGATGGTTATGCCCAATCCCTCTTTCTAGATATATGAATTTTAGTTGGCACATGCTATTAGAATATTTTTCATTTTGTATACTGAGATCTAAGATTTTGCATTTCCGTTATGTAAAGATTTAGTTAGGGGTTTAAAAAAATAAAACAAAATGACTTAGATCACCAGTTGCTTTATATTTGAATTTGGTTGTTTCTCTTCTAAGATGATTCTTTATTAATACATGACTAACACCTATAGTACACTTGCAGTATAAAAGAGGTAGTCAAAGAATACAAAGTACAAAACGAGTAAGTTAGACCTTACAAACTGAGTAAAGGTGATACTATAAGTCCAGGACATTAGAGAATGTAAAGAAAATGCCCAGGAATTCTTGGAGCTGATACTGTAAGTACATCTTTTCTTTGTTACATATCATCCTGTAAATTGAGTAATGGTGGGTCAGGATTTCTGTTTCATTATTCTAGCAATAATGGTTTGATAAATACACTTCACGAGTAAGTTAGACCTTTGATTTAAGTTTTCTTGATGAAAAGTGAAGAGAATTGAAGGTGAACTTAGAGGACTTATTCAAACAATCATGGGTAGTGCTTCCAGTTAGGGTGTGCCAGAGGGCTGGTTTTGGCGGGTTATTATATGGCCAGATCCAATCAGCTCAAATCAGACTTACCATGAAGGATGTATGGCTTAACAAGTGAAGGATGTAAAACCACATATATTCATTGAACATGCTAGAGGAGCTGAAAGTCATGTGTAGCAACATAATGGTTGCTACCATATGGAGCTAGCTTGAGAGGTTATTGTACCTGAAACAAATTATTAGTGTCCATAAGAATGCAAGTATATAGTACACTTTTGGTTACATTAGGTACACATTTACTTTTATTTTCCTATAGTGTATTGACAACAGAAAAATAGAGCAGCTAAGAATTATACTAGCTAAAGCTTACCAAATATCATTCGTGCCCCTTACTCAATAAGCCTGGGTATTTATAGAGGATACCCAGGCTGCTACATTCTCTACTGATACGCGGGTACATGAGTATCGGCGGTTAATTCTATTAGCCTTATTGCTGAGCTGGCTTATACTAGCTGAATATGCTATATAGTGATGCAAACCTCCTGAGCTGGCAATGATGATTGGGATCCCTCTCTGAGCTGGCACTGAGGAAGGGACCTGGCATACTTGGAGTTGCAACAATACTCCCTCCATCAATTCGACCTTGTCTCAAGGTCAAAATGAAGAAATTTTTTGATGAATTCTTCATATGGCACCCATGTGGCTTCTTTAATTGAGCCATCTTTACAGTGAACTAGCAGGTCTACTGCAGCTTGGTTCCTCCTTTGCACAAGTCGTCTTTCGAGCACCCAATGTGGTTCCTGGATAATTTCTTCCCTGTGGATTGGAATGCCATTTTGAACTTCAATACGATGGCTAACCTTCTTTTTAAGCTGGGATACATGAAAGACAGGGTAGATGAGGGCTTCCTCTGGTAATTTGAGCTTGTAAGCTACCTGTCCAAAACTCCTTGTGTTGTCAGTATTGATGCTTTGATTGCCAAGGTTATTAGAGTGATTGCTTCTATTCACATAAGTATGATGTTTATAGCCCCCTTTGATTGCTAACATTTTTTCTTCATATAACTTGGCAGTTTGCATGGCAGCTGAGAGGTTTACTGGGCTGGCCACCAAGACATCAAATCTGATTTCTTCTTTGAGTCCTCCCACATAATGGCTCACTAAACATTGTTCAGTAAGGCCTTGGATTATATTGTGTCATACAAATTATATAGTTAAAATTATAATTATCTGCCTTGATTATATAGTTAAAATTATAATATGGGACCTCTATAGTGGTAAAGATGTTATTTAGATGCTAGTCAATTATGCTCCTTACTATGTTACATAGGTAGGATCCTCAACAGTTTCAAAGATGGCTTATAAAAGTAAAGTTACTTGTTTATTAAACATTCAGTATTATGTGATGATGTCAATAAAATCATATAATAATTTGTAACTTAATATAATTATAAGTAAAAAAAAAATGCTTGTGTTACAATATAACTTCTTTCTCAAGTTTTTAGTTCCTAGGCACACATCTGTGACTGATCACTAGGCACTTCGCCTATGCAATCAAGGTGGTCACTGCATAGGACTGACTATGCATACTGACAAACTTGCTTTACATATCCCTTCTATTATTAGCAATATACACATTATCTGTTAGTAATAAAAGGAGCAGGATGAAATATATATGTGGTATGATAAGTGTCTGGAGCAGGAAGGAATTGCAGCCTGTTTGTAGCAGGAGATAGGACAATGTATAGGATCCCATTGAATCTGGGTGGTCAACTTAACATGATTAGCTGAAGAAGGATGAGAGTGCCCAAGGCCATAAATTATGAAATAAATTATAATTGTTAAAGTTTCTTATAGCAACTGTATTCTAATCTCTATCTAAAAATGCTATTCTAATTGTTAAAGTTTCTTATAGCAACTGTATTTTCTTCTGTTCTGAAATAAATTATGTCCAAAGCTGATATACATCTATGTATGGCAGGTCGGAGGCATTGAGAAAGTTTTTGAGATTGGAAGAATATTCCACAATGAAGGCATTTCAACTCGTCATAATCCAGAATTTACCACTATAGAGGTCCCATATTATAATTTTAACCATATAATCAAGGCAGAATTTACCACTATAGAGGTACCACATAATGGCTCACTAAACAATGATATGGTCTGTCAGTTGAGAGGGACCAAACTGCATTCTAATGGCCTGACAAAATTCTCCCCAAGTGAGCATTCCCCCTTTGGCCTTGGTGACCCAATCATACCAATAGGCAGCTGAGTCATTCAATTGCACTGAACAGACTCGTACCTTATCATACTCAGGCATAGCATAATAAGAAAAATAGTTGTGGACTCGCATCAACCATGCTTCTACATCACTTTTCCCACTAAACTCAGGTAATTTGAGTCGAAGATTTGGTTGCCCCCACCCAGGGCCATTACTAACTTGACCTGTATGAACTCCTACAGGTACTGATGTAACAATGGCAGGATTTTGCAGTGGTACAAAGGTTTGTTCAACCTGGGGACCCAAGTATCCTCTAGAATGAGGATTGTAGTCAAATTGTGTCACAGGTACACTATATTCCATAGTATTGCCACCAATTTGTGACTGATTAGAATTATTGGCAAAGCTTGTCACTCGTGGTGACACTTGTGGAGATTGTAGATTCAATGGAGCATGTGGAGGTAAGGAAATTGGGTTCATGCTTATTCGTGATTTCCCCAATTCCTCCAACAGTAGGTCAAATCGATGACCTAATTGGTCAAATTTGCTACTGAGGTTGTGAACTGTACCTTCCAGTGCAATGATCCGTTCCTCAGCTATGGGACTCAGTCGACCATCGATCATCTCTGGTCGAGACTTGGCAAATCGAGGTCCAGACACCATGTTGGTTCTGCAAAAGAAATAATTCGAACAAGAAAAAGCAATCTGGGAGAGGAAATTGAGCTAGGGTTTGATATTAAAATTGGGGATCTAGGAATTACAAGCAGCTAAGAATTATACTAGCTAAAGCTTACCAAATATCATTCGTGCCCCTTACTCAATAAGCCTGGGTATTTATAGAGGATACCCAGGCTGCTACATTCTCTACTGATACGCGGATACATGAGTATCGGCGGTTAATTCTATTAGCCTTATTGCTGAGCTGGCTTATACTAGCTGAATATGCCTGTTTAAATGGGACTGGCTGTATGGATCATGTAGTCCGCTCTCATTTGACAAAAGGTTATCACAGGTGTGTTTTCTGTTTATTCATGCTTGGAGGAAACAAACTTCATCTGATTAAGTTATTTTTAGCCTCTAGTAGTTGTATTATGTTTCTGGCCTACATTAATTTCATCTTATTTGATGTTCATTACAGAGGAAAGAGTATGAAGCTGCCCTAGTTGCAGCTTTTAGAAGGGATCAAGAGAAAGCAACGACTGTGAAGGCTTTGGCTGCTGAGAAACAGGCTGCAGAGCTGCTGGTAAGGAAAACAGCAGTTTAATGGATATATTCTTTTATTGTCTGCCTGCGTCCCTGACTTGTATGCATGCCTTTTGGGTTAGCATATAACTAGTGAAAAAGTGTTGTCTATACGTGGTTCTTTATTTTTTATACTTGTTTCAGTTTCACTTTTGAACAATCATAACATGTTTTTTGTTTTGACATGGGACTTCTATATAAGTCTTGATTATTACAAAATATGAAACTCATATGGGACTTCATTTTGGACAGTCATGCTTGTTAATTTAAGTTCTGGACAATCATAATAGGTTTTCATTTTGACATGAGACTTCTACAGAGACTTGAGTATTGCTAAATATGAAACTTAATATGCTTGTTAATTTAAGTTCTGGACAACCATAACATGTTGACATGGGACTTCTATATAGTCTTGATTATTACTAAATATGAAACTCATAAGGGACAATCATACTTGTTAATTTAAGTTCTAGACAATCATAATATTTTTTCATTGTTAACCATTTTTGTAGTAGTGAGAATTCATGAGAAATATACCAACAAGTATAGAAGTTCCAAATGGGAAGTATCTACATCTGGAACGTTATTCGTAGTCTGAAAAATCTTAAGCACTATAGCACAACAACAACAATAATACAACTAATCATCTGCCATTACAACATGGTTCCGGAATTTCATGAGAAATATACCAACAAAACAGAACAAACAAACCAAGATGAAATTGAAGAAACAAAACTCTAACGCAAAAGCTTAAAATGTAGTTCAATCGATACTATTTTAAGAAAGGTACCGTGAAGCTGAGGATTTCCATTTCCATGACTAAAACTTCCAAAGCATTTTACATAAAAGGACCTCTCTGAAAAGAAGTCACATCATAATCCTAGATCCACTTCCAAAGCATTATACATTGAAAAACCTCCTCAGCGAGAGAGCTGACAGAAAGAGAGAAAATTCAGGTGATTGTAGCTCTTTGATTGTACACTTAAAACTGTCATTGTTGTTTTATCAACTTCATGTTTAGCAGTTCTTTTTTTTTAAAATGTGTGACAGCCTTTTGTTTTTTATCAGTGTATCTATTAAATGTTTAGGTGTTCAAAATTTCATTGTGTTCACATTACCCATGGTCATGTATGCTGGTTCGCTTTTCTCAATTTGGCATGCCCTTTTGCATCTGTAGTTTCTCTCAAAACTATCAAGTCATACTTCAGCTGAATCTTTTACTCCCATGAAGAACTTTGCCCTTATTTCTTTGTTTCCACAGGACTTGGCATTTGTTGTGGATGGTGTTGCTTTAGAAATTGTTCTGAAGAGATATAAGGAGGCTTTCACTGAATTGGCGATTCTCTCGAGGACAGCCATCTGCTGTCGTGTAACTCCTTCACAAAAGGCTGCTCCAAAGAAGGCTGCAGATGGTGTGTTTGACATGCACATGCGGCTATCGACGTGATGTAAACTTTTATTTTGTAAACAATGGGATATGAATTTTATGTTATGGGGGAAAGATTCGACGTGATGTAAACTTTTGTTTCATTTTGTAAACAGTTGGATATGACTTTTAAATGTTTTATAAAAATTTCTTGTCTTAATGTTGCAGCTACCATAATGCATTTGCGATTAAATAGTTCTGTGTGATTTTTGTTGTATATAAAATTTAATTGTATATTTCATATACAAATAGGAAGAGGATTAAGTTTTTGGGACGTATTTTTTGGGACAGATTTATAAACTGTCCTGCAGAATTTATAATTTTGAAACCTTTTGGGACGAGAGTTTAACAGTCCTTTATAAGTATTTGGGACGGCAAATATCCGTCATTTAACTTTTTGCCACGCCACCCTAATAAGACCACCCATTGCCGTCCTAAAGACCGTCCCAAATAGTAGTTGGGACGGTAAACCTATTTATTATGACGTTTTTTTGTTGTCCCAAAAGGTCACTTTTTTTGTAGTGTATATATATATATGTGTGGAGATTACAACAAACAAACTTATAAAATTGTACGCAAGCACAAATCAAAAGTTAATTTAAAATGGTAGATAACCTACTCTCATCATGGCTTATTGATCATTATTGAACTAAGGCATTCAAAATGGGGTCATGCATGCTCTGGGCCATTTGGAAAACCAGATGCTCCTGCATCTTCAACCACACGGCCCCAAGCTTTGAGTCAATAGTGCGTCTAGCCGACGCTCGTCATCAAAACTCCTCAACTTGGTCGGGACACAGATTGGCGGACACCCAGAGAATGAGAGATGCCGTGATGGAAAATTCCCGATGGGCACCTCCGGGGGGGGAGGGGGACCATAAAAATCAATGTAGATGGGGCTACGGCATCCACAGCTTATGCCGCTGCGGCGGTAGCCAGAGATCACCTTGGTGAATTCACTGGAGCTAGAACTTAGTATTCCGCATCGACAAATTTCTTGGATGTCAGCTTAATAGCTGAAGCTTATGCCATGTTCCGATCCTTTATTATCGAAAGCGATTTTTTCAACGAGGTGATAAAGATCATCGTTGCTTAAATCAAGAATAGTTGAACACATGAAGCCGCCGATAAACATGTGAAAAAAATATCTTATTTTTAGGAAATACAGTCGGTACCAAACAAAAAGAAAAAACTCTCCTTTCTTATAAATTTAAATTATATTAAAATAATTTCAATATCATTTGAACTAGATTTTTTTAAAAGTAGTTTGGATATATGTTTAATTAGATAATTTTAAAATAGTTTAGATACGATTTGTATATATTTGAATTAGAATTTGTTATAAATATATTTCTGGAAATTGCTGAGAAACCCAATTTCGGGGTGGGCTTTTATGAAATGCCCACCCGCTGGATAAGTTTTATGAAATACCCAGAATTAAGTATTTTCACGTTAAATATTCCAAGATTCCCTTTTAGATGCCACCCGCTAGAAACTGCTATTTTTATAATACCGAAACTACCCCTCCGCGCGAATTGGTCATCTATATGTATTTGAATTCAAAAAACTCAGATCTGGATTGCGATTTTCGTCTTCTTCTTCTTCACGGGAAATCTGAATTCCATTGCTCTCATATTCAGCAGAGATCGCAAAGATCGTTCGTAGTTCGGTGTATTTTTCTTCAGTCGAACTCAGATCATCGCTCGTCATCATCATCACCATCATCATCATCTTCATCATCTTCATCGTGGAGACATTTGAACTCAGATCTTCAATTGTGGAGAGAAGATCTTTCTTCTTCTTTTCCATAAGAATTATCATCGCTTTGAAAGAAGAACGAAACTCTTTATTCCTGAAAAAACTAAATTACACGTTTTAACACTGGAAATGACCATTCTCCGTCTTAATTAGGACGGAGAATGGCATTCTCCGTCTTAATTAGGACGGAGAATGCCATTCTCCGTTTTATTTAAGACGGAGAATGCCATTCTCCGTCCTAATTAACACGGAGAATGACATTCTCCGTTTCCGTCTTAATTAGGACCGAGAATGTCATTCTCCGTCTTAATTAGGACGGAGAATGGCATTCTCCGTTTTATTTAAGACGGAGAATGGCATTCTCCGTCCTAATTAACACGGAGAATGGCATTCTCCGTGTTTCTAACACGGAGAATGGTCATTCTCCTGCGTTTTAACACTAGAATGACCATTCTCCGTGATAAATTACACGGAGAATGGCATTCTCCGTCCTAATTAAGACGGAGAATGGTCATTCTCCGTTTAATTTAGCACGGAGAATGGCCATTCTCCGTCTTAATTAGGACGGAGAATGCCATTCTCCGTTTTATTTAACACGGAGAATGACATTCTCCGTTTCATTTAACACGGAGAATGGCATTCTCCGTGTTTCTAACACGGAGAATGGTCATTCTCCTGCGTTTTAACACTGGAATGACCATTCTCCGTGTAAATTAAGACGGAGAATGTCATTCTCCGTCCTAATTAAGACGGAGAATGGTCATTCTCCGTGTAAATTAAGACGGAGAATGCCATTCTCCTGCATTTTATGGTTAGCTGAAACTTTGGAGGGCCATAACTTTTGACTGGGAGGTCGAAACGAGGTCCCGTTTGTCGCAAAATGAGCGTATCGTCGAGGAGACTGAAAGTAACAGTTTTACAGTTAGACGGCCTTCCGAAATTTTAGATTCGCAAAAAAATGATGTTTGGACCTCCGTTTTAGCACTTTTGTCGTTCGTCCCGGTCTTTCCGAAATTTTTCGACGAGTTTTTGAAGATTTTTGAGGAGAAAACCTAGATTCGAAAGTGAGCAGCGTATGGAAGAAGATGGAGTATTGAAACGTTTTTTTAAGAGCAGTTTTGTGGGTGTTTCCAATAAATTAAAAGGAAGGGCAAAAGGTTCATTTGGAACCCGCTTTGGATAAGTTTCTCTAATTCTGGGCACGCGATGAACGTTTTTTTTAGCGGTGGGTTTTACATAAAACTTTTTTAGTTTTTGGGCATTTCATAAATCTTCCCAATATATTTTTAGTAGTTTAAATATTGGGATAATTTTGCAAATACGCTCATTCTAAATGTTAAAACTAGTATATACCCCCAATATTTTTTTAACTAGCAAATGTCCCCATTTTTAGTATGAAATGGTAATAAAAAAAAAAAAAAAGATATACCCCCATCTTTAAAAAAAAAAAAATTTCTGTTTTAAATAGGAGTGGGGGTATTTGCTAAATAAAAAAAATAGCGGAGGTATATGCTATTTTCAACATTTAGAATGGAGGTATTTGCTAAATTATTCCTTAAATATTATATATTTAATTATATAATATTATAATTGTTTAAATATAATTTAATTAGAATTTGTTATAATATGTTTTCAGAACTTTGAATATAAATGAAAATTAAATAATAGGAGAATTTTAAGAATTCATTAAAAAATTATATACATAAGTTTTGAATCCAATTTATAATAGCAAAGATATAGAAGGAAAAAAAAAAATCCCTGTTACATATACGATTAATGCATATTTTATACTTATTACAGAAATCACTCCTAAGTAACACTAACCATCCTATGTCCTTTAAAATTTATAAAGAGAGGGATAGTCAGTATAATTATTTTCGGAATATGAATAGTTTTGTAATACTCATAAAACATGGGAGGTTCACTTGTATATATATATATTTTTCTATATGGTGGTATGCCTATGATATGATCATCTAGCCTCTTCCTGGAAAAAGGAAAAAAATAAAAAAAAAACAATATAGATTTGATTTCCTTCTATTGTTCATGAAAACATTCCCAAATTTGTTTATATTTATAATAGTAGAGATATAGAAAGATACATATTTGATTTATGCATAATGATCTCTTTAGTTTTTTTTTAATTATATTGTAAAGTTTAAAGGAAAACATATATAGAAAGGATTAAGGAAGATAAACTCAGAAGATTTAGTTAAGGGATTAGGAGGTGCCATAAACTTGTGAGAAAGGAAAAAACTATATATTACTAAAAATCTTTTATGGGTCCGCATAGTTTTCATCTTCTATTATTAGTAACATTGGGAGAGCAATATTTGGTATTATATTTAATGATATCTAAAAAGACTTCGACTTTCCAAATTAGCCTATATAATAGACGAACACAAGTAAATTCTATTCTCTCTATATTCTTCTTCTCCGAAGAAAGTAAAAAAAAAAAATACACTCCTCCTCAAAAAATAAGAAATGGTGAATAATAATAACAGACCGAGCGGGAAGGGGAAGCGTAAGATTGAAATAAAGCGCATCGAGAAGGAAGAGGCGCGTCACGTGTGCTTCTCGAAGCGGCGGAGCGGCCTCTTCAAGAAGGCCAGCGAGCTCTCCCTCCGCTGCGCCGCCGAGATTGCTGCGGTCGTCTTCTCCCCGGGAGGCAAGGTCTACTCGTTCGGCAACCCCTCGGTCGATCTCGTCGTCGAGCACTACCTCGCCATGATCAGGGGCGCCGCCGCCACCGAGGAGGAGGAGGAGGCAACGACGGGGGAGCCGCCGAAGCTCCCCGTATGGTGGGGCGCGGACATTGAAGACTTAGGGCTGGAGGAGCTGGTGAAGTTGGAGAAGGCGCTCATGGAGTTCAACAGCAATCTGGCGAGGAGGGTCGAGCAACTGTCGTCCTTCCTGGACGAGGACGAGGAAGATTTGGACACGTGTCTTGCTCCGCAGTCCTCTTCTTCTTGTTCTTCTTCATATCGCAGTTCAAATTCTTATCAAACTTCTTATACCTCTTCCTCCTCCTCCTCTTTATAATGTACAACTTTACAATGAACCAAAGAGAGGTTCTTCTCGATATGTTCATTAACAGTACTCTATTTTTAACTTTTTTTTTAAGGACCTTAATTACACCAATACAGGATTTTAGACTTGAGTTTACAAAAATTTTCCTCATCTACTAGTTAGTATCCCTATCAGTAGTTTGGAACCTTGTTAGCAATTCGGCAAAAGGGAGAAATTCGGTTGGAAAAAGTACGAGCATAAATCAGATCAGTACAAATAAAATACGTTAAAAAATTCGGTCAAATATTCGAAAAATAAAAATATTGAAGTTAGAAACTTCATATTCTTAAATATGTTCTCAATTTGGTTAATTAAACAGGTTTCCATCGCATTTTTTGTGTCAAAATTTTGAAAAAAATTATACGAAGCACGTTTAAAATTGTGTTTTATTCGGGTGATTGCTAACAAGGGTTCTATCCTTAATTGTTTAGTGGCCGGACGTAAACCTCCTCCCAAATTTTCAATAAATAAATAAATTAATTAAATTTAGGGTTTCATAAGAATTAGATTATGACTTTGAAATAAATAGTTAGATAGCAAAGTGAATAAATAAAGAAAATAACCAAACTTCTAATAATAATAAAGATGTGTAAATATATTAGTCAATAGCTAAATACCAACTATATTCAAATTATATTTTAGATAATTAAGTATTACCTTAACATAATAGATAAAAGATATAAATTTTAAAGATAGGATATACACACATTTTATTCAAGTATCTCTTTTAAATTCAAATCTAAATAAATCCTATTTTTCAAGTATCTATCTTAAATTCAAATCTAAACAAATCCTATTTTGTAGGCATAGCTAACATAGTTGGAAGGAATTAAATCAAATCATACTTAACCCTAATGTGCACCCATCTCATGTCCCTCTCTCTCCAATCTCCATTGTCGTGTTCCTATTTGTTGACTGCGCACCTTGACTAGCCAACATCGCCGAGTAGACGCTCACCTAGAGCCGACTTTAGTCCAAAGCGGCTAGGACGACGGCAAGGGCCCACGGATTATGAGGGCCCAAAATAATTAGTTCAAAAATAAATATGTTAATAATTTTGTATCTCAAATAGAACTAGTATATAACATGGACCCTTTCAAATGAAAAGTTATTATGGTGTAATACTTTAGACTAAGTTCAATTCTTGGTTTTTAAAACTTTTCTTTTAGTTTTTTTAAAAAAATTGATTTTGTATGGGGGGCCGATATTGAAAGTTCGCCGTGGATCCCATGAGTTCAGAGCCGGCCCTACGCTCACCACCTTCACCGCACCTAGTTCCTTGTGCCGACCCCGAGTGACCCTCCGGAGACGACGTCGTCAACCAACTCCGAGCCAGGAAGACTCGTCGGGATTTCTGCAGGCCCCACAAGGTCGTTGTCGACTGCACCGACGTTATGGACCCGTGCTTCCGTCCGCCAATCGTTCCTAGCTCGCCTCCTCAAGCTTCCACCAACACCGGCCATCACTGACTTCCCAGCCGACCTTCCACAGTTCCACACTTTCGATGGTCGAGTTCTGCCAACGTACCTTGTCAGGGTGTCTTCTTCCTCCATGGAGAAGAAACATATGCATCGTTTTCAAAGACAAGCCTCTACCAACCAGCAATTACTCAAATTTATTAGAACAATATATAATAAGTCGCAAACACCTAAAAAACGATTGCAAACACCTAAAAAACGAGCTTAAAAAATCAAGATCGTTAAGTTTAATCCTTAGTATAAGTTTAAGTACACCAAAAGTTACTTTAAAATTCTATGAAAACACAAAACATAAGCTCAAAAGATCAAAAAATTAATTCTTAACGTTTTTAACATAAGTTCAAGTCCACCAAAATCCATTCTAAGTTCTAAGAAATTGATTCTCAACTAAAACAAAGATAAAAATAAAAATGAGTAGCATAAAATTAATCATTAACAACATTATATATATATATATATATATATATATATATATATATATATATATATATATATATATATATATATATATATAATCGAAATATAATCGGTTCGGTTCGATATTTTCGGTATGGTATTACACTCAAACCGTTACCACTATCATTATACTATATTTTAGTCGGTTCGACAATTCGATATAGGTACATAATTTCGGTTTGATTTTTCGAAATATTTTTAATCGGTATTCGGTCGATTTTTCGGCAGCGGTCGGTATTTGCTCACCCTAGTTTTCATGCACATGTAAAAAAACACATCAGTGTTTTAAAGTAAAGGTAAATTTTCGTTAACACCCCCTTTTTTCCTAATTTCAAATAGACAAATTGACTATTAATTTGTATACATAGAGGTAGTGAAGAAGAAAAAGACAAAGAAAGTCCATTCAGGATACAAGGAAAAAAGTAGGTATTTCAACTAAACCTCTCATTCTTCATATATTTATTATAACCCTATGCAAATAACTTATTTACAAACTAAAACCCGATCTCTAAGTTTAACCATAAAAGTACCTATTCAATGAACCAAGTAAACTCTAGATAATAGTATATGTTTTTATAACACGGTGAAATTAAATAATTATAATTATAATTAAAGTCTTATTAAATATTGTAGGACTTATGGATTTTTTGGCCTTGACCAGAACCTTGACCTCATCAAGAGAAAATTTCAGACAAGTATACCTTACCAACTTGTACAGTGTATTTTTATGCATGTTCCTTTTTTTTCCATCATTATAGTTGTTCATATTCATGTTGCTTATCTTCTTTCTCGTCTTATGTGCATGTAGATTTGTTCTATTTTCTATCATTGCTTGTTGTATTATATCTTGCCATGCTCATACACCTCGTGGTTGTCGTTGCTCAGTCCTATGTCACGTTCCCTTGACATGATTTGCCTTGGACTTGACTTGGCTCGTAGTTCTAGGCAAGGATATTATTATTAGTCGTTGGCTATACTTGACTACTCTCGATTGTTAGCCCCCACATAGCTGCAATAGAGACTTACTATATAGACTGTGAGCCCCCACAGAACGGCGATCTATAGGGCCGTTAGCTCCCACATGGTTGCAGCTTATTATGATTTTATTGTAGTCACGTTTGATAACATCATTTTCTATGACATGTCATCATCTATAGAGTTCTTAACATGTGATATTCTTTTCTTGTACATGTAGTTGTTTTATGTTTTCATCCCAGTCTTTTACATGCATGCTATATATACGGTATAGTAGGATTGTATATTATGTATCTTGCTACGTCCCTTTTAAAGACTCTACAGGTTATTAATGAGCTGCTGCGTAGAATAGGGAGGTAGTTGATGACTGCCTGCAGGATTCATGTATCAATAGTGGTCATTCTTCAGTATTTATTGCCATGTCGTTCACTGCTGTTATAGCCTAGCTTTGTAGACCTATTTTGTTTTAGAGTCTAATCGAACACATATGTTAGTGGGCTACAGACCATGAACCATATTGTTCCTTCTTGATATTTATTATTTATGGATTGAAATATAGTTTTGACTTGCCATGATTAGACCTAGTACCATAGTCTAGACAGCTTATATGTATTCGGGTTGGACTGGATCTACTTGATACGTAGCTGACATGCTTACGTATCTTGATCCTACGTATTTTGGGACTGAGCATGATAACGAATACGAGTTGTTTGTGCATTTTTGTCACGACCCGCACCCTTATGAGGGGCACGAGCACGTTGGTACGTCCAGCCTACGCCGCAGAATTAGCGGTAGAACGCTGTATATAACGTCTATAAATACCTACGACTAACAGTTAAAATGTACATGTACAGTATATACTCTCCGAATGGAGGTGACATAACAATACAGTCTCAATCACAGAATAAAACTAAGGTAGAAAGCTCAGAAGGAACGACATATGATAGATGAAGAGTAAATAAGTCCACAATCTAAATACAAGCCCAGATATATACAACACCACAGGGTATCAAAATAGGATATAGAAACTACAGTCTGATAAAGCTAGCTGGATCGCAGTCCAGTCAAACCTAGCTAACCTATACTACTCTGGAAGTACAAAATCTAGTGGCTCTACTATAAGGCCACGATCCAAGGCTACTCCATCTAACTCGAGCCCATAATAGGTCGAGCAGTCCGCCTCGGAATCATCTGTAATATATCATAACGGTATCCTGTCAGGAAAATGAGCAAGTACAAACACTAACAGCAGTTCCATGTGAATTGACAAGTTCTATAAGAGACAGTATAATGAACTACAAAACAAAGATATATGAAGACTTGGGAACCGTTCGGAAGCCGAGTTACAACCCTTAAACCAAACAAGGACCGGGGTTGTAACTCTTCTTCCGAGCAGAACTTAGTCTCCAATCAAGGTACAATGTAAGGCAAGTAGAGCATGTGAGTAACAGTATATCATGGCATGGTGAGAAAATACTGAATGTAGAACAGAGCAGAATATGCGATAAGATAAAGTAAATATAAAATATGATTTGAATTATTAGAGCGATATGTGATCGGCTTGGGATAAGTGACAGGACAGGCTATCCACTTGGCCCGGCAATCCGCGGTGACCTCAACGGAGAGTCATGCCGGCCAACCTGGATAACGAGCACAAGGCAAGGGATCTCGCTACACCCTTCGTGAGGGAAGAGTGGCGCGAGCACATGAATAGTGACAGGGTGGCTTGGATCACATAGCCCCTAATAATTCCCTATCTTCGAAAAGTACAATGGATCTGGACATGACACGTCATGGCACGTAATTTCGTAAGAGGGTAACAAATACTCTTAGAAATCGGTGTCTATACAAGTACAGGGAACAAGACAGGGAGTGTACCCATATACCCAGAAATCTAGGAACAATATCTCATATCATGATCCAATGTGT